>VYZQ01017983.1:28417-46030 GCA_013400655.1 Mystacornis crossleyi
AGTCCTTGAGTCTATTTTCTGCTCTTTTTATGTATCATGTTTCAGATTTGCTGCTTTTTTTTCTTGAATTCTCTTGTTACTGTGTAAAAGTCAATGAAGCGTTAAAAAGATAAAAAACTGTTCAGACACTGAAGCTCATGACAGCTAAATAGATCAGCTTGGTTATTTTTTTAAATAGCTATTGAGTCAGTCAGTCTGTTCTGCTGCCTTGCTCTGATGAATAAGGACTGCTTTGCTTGTGTGAGGCTACACTGCCTAAAAGGCAAGCTGTACAGGGGACAGGTGTGTAGCTGCATCTTCCTCTGACAAATTATCAGGAAAGTATATAAGGAATGCCTTCATAGGACAACTGATGAACTAAGGGAAACATTGTCACCTGGAAAAAAAAATCACATAATACATATTCCCTTTCTTATTTTTTGCTAAATATTTATTATGAATTATAATTTTTATTTAGTCCTCACTGTCAACACATATTCATTTAGCATCTTCCCTTTTCATTTGAGAGCTCTCTCATTGCACAGCNCTAGCCATAAATTTTTAGGCCATAAATTTTAGGCCAATAGACTTTTTAATCTATGGAGAGCAGCACATAAGCACTGTCCTTAATAAAACCTCATTTCTGTTTTGCTGGATTTATTTTCAAATTATTTATTTTAACATTCAAATGTTTTGTTTCTCACCTCATTGAGTTCTGCTGAAAAATAAGCACTGGTGGAGGGTTCGGTTTTATGCCAGTCCAGGAGTAAATCAGGGTTTGGGGGGGGCCTTTTTGTTGTCTTGAACATAAAGAGAGAGAAGAGGTCTTAACAACTGCCTGTTCCAATGGGAGATAAAATTAGCACACTTTTTAAAGTACCCATTTTACTTTCAAGAAAGTAACTTGAAAACTGAATGTGTTATCAGGACTTGCCCTTCACTGCTTTATTTTCAGAATTTGTGGAAAATACCAAACTATGTCATTTAGGCTGACAGTTGTTCTGTTTCCTCAACTGGAGATAATGAAACAGTGGCAGATGTTTATAAAGCCTCTTCTGCAAGCTCGTTATGATATATGCAATAATTAGCTCTCCTGGGAATGTACTTCCCAGCAGCCTGCACAAATTACTCACACTGACTTCAGTGGAAGCTCCATGCAGGGAGCTGCCTTTATATATTCTTGAGAAAGAAAAACACTGTCATCTCTACTTAGAGAAGACAAGTTAAATCTATAGATACAGCTGACTATTTTTATGTCATCCTCCCATTTTACTCACTGTCACTGAATTCTGCCGAGCCTTATTGCTCTTTCAGGGATTCTTTCCTCCCACCTCTCCTGTGGTGTTTGATTTACTCAGGCACTGTGACCCATGGTTTTCCTTTTAGGCACATCATCCCTACTGACGACAGTATCACTCAAGATGCAGAACTGGTTCCTCTGGCTCTAAGAGAGTCCTCTTTTCTCCTGAAGTCCTCTCAGTAAAAGGCAGCAGTTCTGAGTTTATCTTCCTCTTGTGTACTCCTGCTGTACGCGGCTGCAGCTGCGATGGTTTTAGCAGACCAAATCCTGGCATACGTTGGTGTGAGAGAGCTGACTGCTGCTTTGTGTTTTGTTTAGGCTTTAGCTGCCGTGTTTGCACAGTGCAGTTTGTGAGCCTGACATTTTGCGCATTGTATAAGCTCCGGATGAGTCACAGAGGCAAAGATTCATGGGAATCTTTCCAGTAACTTCAAAAGGCTTTGACTCGAGCCTCTCGCACCCTCGACTGAAACAGATGGTGTGTCTGCAGGAAAGCAGGCAGCCTGATGGACATCGTTTAGGGCTGTATGATGTCACTGACACCGATTTACATCAGTTGTTAGTGAAACCACAATTCACACACATGCAAAGCCTCTCCTAAGTGTTGCCGTACTCAGCGCAGTCCTGTTGCCCCTTTATTCCATTGTTCCATCCTTGACAGTGGGGAGCAGCTATAGATAGATGTGGGTAGCTCATTTCTATCACAGTCTTCTCTCTTGAGTATTACGAACTGGGACTTAGTTCCCAAAGCATGGGCGGTGGCTTTTGATCTTTTCACCTTTTAGCATTTATTTTTTAAAAATTCAGCTCGGAGGGGATGAAATACTTTCCCAGAAATTTGCTATCTGTTATTTTTACAGAGAAAAATGGAAATGCTAACATTGACTTCAAAGGTAGTACAGTAAAAATCTGTTAACCCATGACATAACCTTTCTGAAGTCATCCAGCAATAGAGGGAAGCAGCCGAAAATGTATGCTTTGGGGTACTGGGAAACCTTTAACTGTTGTGGAAGTATCACCAGGTATTTGCTGTCTGTATAGAAACAAAATCACTCCTGTTACTACGTTCCCATCCTAAGAGCTGACAGAAGGTAAATCATACAGCACTCTCTCGTATCCTGAAGTCTGTGCAAAGGGTACATGTTGTAAAGTCCTGTATCTCTAGGCAGGCTACAGATACAGTCGCTGACTGTCTTTGAAGGGACTTGGAATGATCACTTCCTTTTTGTTGTCTTACTCTAAATGTGTTTTATTTTACAGTAAAATTCTGGAAAGCGTAAAAAATTTCACCACTTCTTAGTCTGGGTAATTGAGCATTTTCCTTGTTCTGGCTTTGTCAGAGCTACTGACCCCCAGGCCAATGTGATAACAAAATCTCAGGAAGAAAAGAATTCCTACAAGCTGGGAGGGATCAAAAAGCTCTTCTGTTCTGCTTTCTAAACTTGAGCGATGTTTTGGATAATTTATTGAGCTTGTAATTTTCAGTAAGAATGAAACTGGGGAATTTACAGTACAAAATAGCCAAGCAGCTATTGATCAAGATGTAGAATGCAAGACTGAAAATTTAAATCTCTCTGTTTCAAAAAATGAATGGAGGTGTCAAACAGCACTAAAAAGCAATTTCTAGATGAACAGAATGTTGCAATCAGCTAAAACATGATTTCATTTCTTCTTAAAACAGCTATTTGCAAGAAGACCTCCCTCACTGCTCACGCTCCAACAGGCTTGCTTTCCTCCTGAGGCAAAGGATGGGGGAGGACCCTTCTCATGGGAAGTACAAACTTAATCTTCAAAACAACAAGAGCTCCATGACTCATAAGTTTTCTCCTCAGGTCAGGTCAGCCACTGCCAGCAGCTTCCTCTGTTAAAAGTCTGCTGCACTGCAGCCAGGAGTGTGGATTGTTCATGTTGCTGCTCACTGTCATGCTGCTGATGAGAAGAGAGTGGAAACTATGTCTGTCTCTAATAAACTCTGAGAAGTGATGGAAAAAAAATTCAGGAATGAAGTCACTACCGTCTTTAAAAGAGAAATCTTTAGATAATCGGACATCCTTCAAATATTTAAAAGAAAACAGATAACATTTACCTTGTACTGTCCCAAATATTAATGGAATGCTTATTATCTTTAGAGAAGAAAACTGTTAATGGTCTTTATTGGCTTTGGATGACTTTTAATAACTAAAATTACTCATAATTTGAGTTTGTAAACAGTATCAGATACTTTAGAGTTCATTTTTCTTAGAGAAAACTGACATTGAACAGAAAACATGGGTTTTGAACAATATACATTACACGTCTTTCTGCATATATACTGTCAGATATACATGTAATAATGTTGTACTGAATCACAGGGTTCTTTCCCTCATCTATGTATGTCATTAAAAATTTGGCTCAGTACCTTATGGAAAAACTTCCCTCTTGAGTAGTATTGTGTTTTGCCAGTAGCTGAAGTTTTAGGATTTTTCATACATTGCCTCAAATCCGGTTTATTGCTTCAGACCTAAAAATTTACATTTCCTATGATATTAATCTGAAACCTCAATTTTAAAAGTGCATGAAAAACTACTTGCAGATAGTGAGGAGATGTCAGTGGTGGTATACACAGTTATGGGGCAAACAAAGAGAGGAAGAAGAGTTACAATTTGTGAATTCACATGTTTTTAAGTAAAAAGTGGTTTGGGGGATTTCTTCAGCAATATGCTCTTACATCAAGGCACAAATTGCCTATAGTGGGTGGTAGAAGTTGACTGCCTATATGTCCTCTGTTCCTGCTTTAGAGTATTAGACCTTCCTTCTGCTTCCTCTTGTGGCTGAAAACAAGCTGGCTCACAGATAGTCCAACTCTGTGTGCCCATTACTGGAGATAAAAAATGAAAAAGGAGAGGGCTGTTACCCCCTTCTTGTTGTTCAGTGACACAAAACGAGTTCGTGGTCAGCATGCAGATGTGTGCACCACAGGAGCATCACAGCCAGAAGAAAATTACACAGTAAACTCTGCTGAGCTGGAGGGAGCTTGTTGCTCTATATGAAAAAAACACAAAAATGTCATATTTTCTTTGCTGGGAAGGATTTATTCAACATCCAAGCAGTAATTTAGATGCAGTAATTAGATTAAGCAGAACCAGATTACTACTTCTCAATTTGGACACCCCTAAGACCAGATAAATAATGGTCTCTTTAGCCCCTGTGACCTGCCTAGAGCCATCAGAGTTCCTCTCCTGTGTCACTGCACCTTCTCACAGAAGTCTGGCTAAGTACCGGGGGTTATGTTTACAGGTATAACATCACACCTGTGAAAGCAGCAGTCTTCTGAACATTTCAAGGCTTTGTTTGTACTTTTTCAGCATTTGAAATTTTTTTTCTGTCTGTGTTATAATGGATGGTTGAGAGCTTGAAGCTTTGCCTTTTGTGTGAGCCATAGTCTCTGTGTGCTTCCACCAGGAGAGAAAAACTCTGATTTCTAATGGCCTGACATTTGACTGGTTGAAAAGACACAGAAGACAAGTCTTAGGATCTGGTGGTGAATTTCATGTATATTGAGTCAGTCTGTGCCATGATTTCAAGTGCCATTCACAAGAGTCATGCATAGAAGCTATACATTTTAGATGCAGATCACGTTTTCCTAATGCATGTCAGGTTATATATGGTGCCATGGGTCATACATCATGACACTTTCCTCTTTTGCATCAATATGTATGACATGTTTAGTTTCAGTATATCTTGCGAAGCGATTCTTTTATAAAGTAGGAGTATAAAGCTGCAGCCTCTTCATACGTTACAGAAATTGACTGATTAGCAGAATCAGGTTATTATTCTACTTCCTTAAATGTTCTGTGTAACTCCATTTGTAGTGATCAGTCCATGTCCAATAGTTTAATGGCATTACCTGAATGTGTATTTAATTATTATTTTTGTTGTCTGAGGCCTTCGTAATTTCATTTAACAATGCTCGGGCTGTTAGGCATAACACATTTAATAGGATCATCTGTTGTGCAATGTGTAAAACCTGAAGAGTTAGTAGTCCACAGTAAATAAAAATGGAGTCCAAAGCCAGTGAATAAAGCAAATACTTTTCACTGAATATAGGAGGACAAAGAAGAAATCTTATGCTTTAATGAAACAGGTGTGCTCCCCACAATGTACTTCATGCCCAAGAAGGAAAGCTCAGTGAGAGCACTGCAGCGCTTGCTTCCACTGCAGCACTAATCCGAATAAACAGCTATCCAAGAGAACTCATCTCGAGTTAGCTTGTCAAGTGAGTGTCAACATAGTAAGACTCCAGAGCTACAAGGATTTGCACTGCAGAGCAGCTAAGTTTGTACCCTCATGTTACAAACGTGTGGTGACAAATCTGCCTTAAAATATTCCTCTCTTTCTCCCTGCTGCAGCTGATTCAACGGGTTGTGTGACTGGACTCTGAACTGTGTCTGAGAGAACTTGTGCTGGTGACAGGATCACCTTCTACAGGAGAGGAAGGGATGACTGTCTGGGTGCAGGAAACCTCTTCAGCTGGATCTTTTGGTGATGGAGTAGTACCACTGCCTGCTAGGTCAGCGAGGACAAGCCTGGGAACTCATAGATTGTTGCAAGATGAGCTGCTATACTCTGTGCTGTTGGGCTGTTCCTGTACCAGTCAGAAGATCATTCCAAGCACATCTGTATCTCTGCTTATCACTGGCCCCTCTGGACTGTACTCCCTCTCTTCCACTGTCTTTTGTGAAGTCCCAGAATAAATCATCTTGCATTCATCTCTAGGGCTGACCATTTTTTACCAACCATGGCTCTTCAGAAGCTCCAGGAAGTTCAGCAGCTATGAGACTTTTCCCCTGACGGCAACAGGCAAACACACTGACTCACATTTGATCAATTCCTGCTCTCTACAGAGGCTGTCTAAATCAGTCAAGTGAAATGAAGTGAGTGACTTTCTGTTTAGCTGGTGTACAGGAGAGCAGAATTATGCACGTGCTGGGCTGGAACGCACAATTCACAGTCTAAGGTCTTCCTATCTCATCAACAATTTTCTAGAAACCTGGCTGACAAAATCTTGCGCTCACTCTTTCCTCCTGGTTTTCTTTTTCCCTCTATCCAGTTAACAGCAATCTCAATGGGAGATTGCACCATTACAGGTTTGCATACGTGGAGTAGGTGTTTATTTTTTGCCTCATTCATTGAAAACTGTTCTGCAGTTGTCTTTTTTCCCCCCTCCACTGAAATACTATGGGTTGTATTTATCCCTGCTAGAGGATATATTAAAATATTCACAGCAGTGAGTGTTTAAGGAACAAAAAAGTTCACACTTTGTTTCTCTTACTGACCATGTTTCCTCTCAGTATCTTAGCAGGGTCTTTGTCTTCAGTTCTTTATTCTTCCTCCTAAGGACCTCAGTTAGGAGTTCACTCCAAGCCGCTGTTGTTGGCCAGGTCTGGATTCAAACCTTTGGGGGTTTTGACTTGGATAACAAGATTATCCTGCCTGAGCAACTTCTGTGGTCTCACTGGCCACCACGGCCCCAGATGACCCAGGCAGAGTTCACATATTATTAAACAGAAAAACAGTGGAAGTTCAAATATTAAGGCACAGCATGACTTGTCAACGCACCTGCCTCTGCATGTACATTTAGCACTCCTAAGCCTTCACTGGCAAGAAGTTACTGGGCACAATCAGGAGCCAATATTCTGGGAAAAATATGACTAGTTCCTTCTCTTCAATGTCCCAAAGAATTTTAGATCCTCTTGTGAATAGATGTTATTCTTTTTCACTTTGAACAACTAAATGTTTTTTAAAAGATAAAATTTGTCACGAGTTAATGCCTAATATTATTTGTTTGCTTGAGAGTAAAATGCTGTCTTCCCTTGCTTTCTTTGTAACTTGCACTTGTAGAATACCCTATTTCAAGGATCAGGCTGGCAACTGGAAGCAAATGTATTTGTAAAACAAACACTAAAATCTGCTGAGTGTGTAACAGAACCATGATAGCAACATAAGCTGTTCTATCAGAGCATGTGAAAAAACTGTAATAACCTCCAGTTCTTCACTACAGAGTAGCAACAGTTTATTATGCATTTTAGATTCATTTTCCTTTTGAATAAAAAGTAGGTCTCCTTTCTTTTCCTAATATTGAAAGATAGTGGGACTAGAGATAAGGCAGTCTTTCTAGACAGTCTCAGAATCAGGGCAGGGATCTACAGGGAGGTGGTGGGTTTTCCTTGGACAGAATAGGTACATCACAAAGTGTTCAGTTCCAAGTAAATTTGAAAATTCTGAATTGAAAACTCAAGCAAATATGAAAGGCAGCAAAATCATAATTGGCTGCTTTCTGTTTTGCAAAAGCAAATTCACAGATTTCATACAGATTTGGTAAAAAACCCCAACATTCTCACCGACAGAGCTACCTATAAAAGCTAGAAGAGATCAAAGCCAAATTTGCATTATTAGAAAGGGATTAGGAACAGAATGTATAATCATGCTCATGGGTATTTCTGTTCTCTGTTTATAAAGAAACCAAATAGTATACTCAGCTCTTATACTTGAATTCCAAAAATAATTAGGAACATTTTTATATTAAAAATTACTACTTGAAAATTTTTCAGCCTGTAGGATGATGGAAAATTTAAAACTAAGTGTTCATAAAAGCCACTGATTGACAAGCTCTCTAAGCCTCTGATGTTAGTATATAACACATTAGGTAATACCAGCAAACATCAGACTCTTCCACAAGCTTGCTTGTAAAGTTCATAACTCTGGGGACAAAACACTGATCCTTTGAAGGCTGAAACAGTTCTTTCCGTTTACTCTGTGGTGAAGCAGGAACAAGTGGACACATTTTCCCTGTGGAAGTTGTCACAGAAGTTAGGTGAGGTAGGGTTGTGATTTTGGAATGTATTTTATTTTCAAATATGTTGACTGTATTCTAAACCTGCTCATTAGAGGTACTTGAAGAAAATGTGACTCACCAGCTATATGGTCTTGCCTGAAGAGATGAGATTTCAGAGGTTTTCAGAGGTTGATCACTAGTTACTACTAAGGGATGACACAAAAAGAATTTCCTGGAATTGTGACCATCTGCAGGGAGGGAAGGAGAGACTTGGATTTTATTGTAGTGGTTCATCTTCCCTTTGGAACAGATATGAAAAAATCTATCCTCGTCAATACATCCTCCATCAGCTAAGACAAGAATGCTAGGATGGCATGAGCAGACCACTTTTAAAATTACATTAAAAGCAAGATATTTCATGGACATTGTGTGATTTACACTAGCTGGTTAGTGTTTTTTGGCTGAAATTACCACTATTCTTGAGTCACAGTGTGCAAAATAATTGAGTCAGCCTCTGCTCAGAGGAAAATGAAGGTCATTATCATTTAAAGGACTTCATATTTGAAACGTTCTTGGTTCAAAAGTCCTCTCAACCTAGGCAGTAGCGCAGAGCCTATAACAGAACCTGGTTCTCTGTAGAGGTAGAAGCAGCGTAAGACCTGGTGTCTTAAGACAAAAAGGGCAATTGCAGTCAGCATTGTCACTGCCTGTCTTCACTGGCAGCAGAAAGTGAGGAGTAGATAAAGATGCACTATTTTCCTGTACACTTAACTTTTAACTAAGTAACCGGAGCCCGAAGTGGCGTGTTCTTGCATGTATGTAGCTGCTGTGGATGGAAAAGCTGCTGACACTTGGGTCTCCTTGAAATCATTAACATGGCTCCCATTGCTTTCAGGGGGAACAGAGGCCAGAGCTGCAAATCCTGTCCGATAATTATGAATCAAACAAAGAGTTGCAGTACACAGTAAAGCCCCACATGGCTGTGATTCAGAAAAGCACTCCGTGTTCATTGTTAGGGAAGTAAATCATGTAGCAGCAATGTAGTGCTCTGTTTCCCACTCCTTTTCTTACTAAATGCCTGCCCTTCCTACATTGCTCTCCCTTCCCCGCCCCTACTCCTGGCCACTCCCTCGGGTTTTCCCTATTGGTCCCAATACCCCAACTCCGCCCATGTACGGCCCCTGCGCCCTGAGACCATTAGTCCGTGTGCTCTCTCCGCCCCCCTCATCCCCATATAAAATTCCAGACTCCGTGCCATTTTGAGGCTGTCTGCCTCTGGGAATCTGTGCACTGCCATGTGAATAAAGGTCTTATGGGGTCCCCATGCGGAGACCCTTCTCGCCTCCTTTATCGCCGCCGTGCTGTGGAGCCGACAGCCAGCCGGAGCACCATGCGGGGCTGCCCGGAAGGACTACGGGAAGCGGACCAGCCGCTCTCCCCGAGGCAGCCCCCCTGAGCTCTCCAGGAAGGTTTGCGGCTTGCCATGCCAACGCAGAACCTACAAACCGCAACACAGCAGGAGACGTTTTCGGTGTTCTAAATGCTCCTTAGGAAAACTAAAAGCAATTTTGGCTGTGCAGGTTTATGTACTTGATGCCTTCATAAAATTTTTCCACCTTTGAGGATTGTTTGGGAATGTTTCCTCAACAAAAAAACCCCAACCACAAACCAACTTTCTCTAATTTTAATATGTTCTAGTGTGCATTTGTTTCCACAGCTGATCACTGAAACCCCAAGGAGGCAAAAGCTGTTGTGAATTAACAGATTGTCCAGCTAATTAATGGTTTTAAATGGACTTGGGTGGTTTTTTGCCTCTTCTTCTTGTGATTCCAGTGCTGATGAAACTGTTAATAAGTTCTTAATGCGGAAAAATGTTACATAAATGTTGGGTAAACCAGGTCTTCTTTTCTATTCAAAGTATAACATGTAATTAAAATGTACGATGTGTAGAATCAGAGCTTCATTAATCATCTCAATCTACCCACTGTGTGCTGAGATGAATACATCCTGCTCTTCACTTGATGTGTCCTGTTGTGTTAAATGTACCACACTGATCTAAAAATGGCTGATTCTGTGGGTGCCCAGGGTTGTTATCAGAACCAGACGCTGCACGCTTGCAAGACATGCTTCCACAGAGTGCCTCCACTTAGAAGAAAAAGAAATGTGTAAAATGATCTCACTCATCCTTTCAAAACAGTTTTCTAATCCATTTAATCCATTCCTTGGAAATAATCCACTGAAATTACAATTTCCCTATTAAAATTGAAACATATTACTCTTTTTTTTTTTTTCTGTAGCATTTCCTGGTTTATTCATAGTATGATCATAATCAGGAAATAACAATGCAATCTGTAAGGATTTTAAAAATTATTTGGAAATCATTACTTTTATAACTGCTAAACAGAATGCCTTCTTTGCAATAATTTTTGAAGCACACTGATTTTTTTCAAGAGCTTTCCCAGAATTGCATTTTCTTTTAGGTGTGTGATTTTTAAAGATAGAGTATTATATTTTAGAACCACTAACCAGAGATTAAAATTTTCAGTGTGGAATTTTTAAGAAATCATATATTTATGGTAAACTCTCCTTTTTCATAAAATAGACGTGTCATCAGCTATCTTTCTGGTGTAAAATTCTTCTATGTTGTGTGTCATATTAACTAACCTTGGAATACTGAGAATTATTTAGCTCCTGTTGACTGCCATGAGAAGAAGGCTATATAAGCTTATGCTTATCACACCAGAAACCCAAAAGCCATGAATCAGTCTTCCCATAAAAAATAATAACATTTGCTTAAAAATTAATAATATTTCTGAAAATACTGAATAATAATATTGTTTTAGCCTTCTGTTTTCTGAGACTTTAGCATTTTCATTTTCTGTGTTTTGATCTGCAACTCTGAGTATATGAGTAGCTTTTAAAGGGGAAGTGGAGTTTCTTCACTGACCACATAAATGCAAGAGCTGGGCTTTTATGAAAGATAATGAAATATTATGAAACCAGGGGTGAACCCATCCAAACTGACATGGCTGAGACAACAGCCCTAGAGCATGAAAAGTACTGGGTGCTAATGAACAGAGTGAAAGAAAGATAAATAATTCTGAGCCCTGGCATTGCATCCCAACAGCCAAATACCTGCATCTAGAGTTCAGCTTAATTGTTCCTTTTCCTTGCAGGCACCAGACAAAGGTTTTCTTACGTGCACTTGTCTATATTTGTGGGCAGAGATTTAGCTTATTTACCTAAGGTGAATCTATTTGATGATTTCTACCTATTTACCATGTGTGCCCTCCACGCAATTTACTTTTTATTGGTTTTTTAAGACAAAAATTTGGTCCTTATGTGTCTCTAACTCTGAGGTTACATTTTCCTGAAATATGCGGTTGGCGTTGCTATGTGCTGAGTCTATGCAATAACAAAGGTACACACGCTTCTGACCTATATTCCAGGGGCCAGAGACGTGGATCAGAAAGGGAACGAGCTTTTCTCTCTTTTGGCAGTGA
This sequence comes from Mystacornis crossleyi, assembly GCA_013400655.1. Taxonomy (NCBI): domain Eukaryota; kingdom Metazoa; phylum Chordata; class Aves; order Passeriformes; family Timaliidae; genus Mystacornis; species Mystacornis crossleyi. The sequence continues at coordinate 40,014 of VYZQ01017983.1, forward strand.
TATGCCAGCTGTTGTCATTGCAAATATCGGAGCAGTGCCTCTGTGACTCAGTAGGTAAACTCTGCCAACCTATTAGCTGAGTTGTTTAGCATGGACTTTAATTAACTTTGTTCAAATTTAACTTTCTCTTGGAAAACCTAGCTGTTTGTTTTCTCTTGTTGCTACAGTTGTGGCTGTAAAAGTGAACAAATATTATAAAAATGAACAAATAACTTATTGTATTGATACAGATTTTTGCTTGGCATCAGCACACTGCATTCACTACCACTGACAGCTGAAGCAGCCAGATGTGTGTGTACGTGCGTAGTTCTTCAACCACGTGGGCTTTTGCACAATAAATCCATTAGTGCTGATTGCTTCCCTTTCTCCAAAAGGCCCTGCTTTTTCACTTCATTTTGCTACCTCTATTTCTAAATCAGCAAATAGCTTTTAGTAAAATCCTACAGGGCTGGACATTTGTGAATTATATAATTTAATGCATTAGTCACAAAATAAGAGACGAATTTGTTAAGGGTGACTCACTACTTTATTGCCTGCATCTTCTAGATGTAAAATGGATCTTTATGACTTGGCTTTTCTTTTTTTGTCTTCAACCTTCTTTATTATTTTCTGAATAACAGATGCCTCATCTGTTTTATGGCCAGGAACACATACCATACGAAAAAGGCACCTGCTTTCCCTCTGAGAAAGAGATGGGGTCAGGAAGCATTTGTGGTAAAGTCACTCGGTGGCAGAACATCCTCCTATCTTGAAGGCAAATTATAAGTACATTTATGGAGATTTATCCTCTTGGACTTGAAAAGTAGCCTGCAACTTGAAAGTCAACATTCTTTCATAACAATTGGTATGCTACTTTGGAGTCTGGGAACTGAAGGTAGTTAGAGAGAGAAGTGATTTCCCTGTGACCCGAACTATTTGTTTCATACCAGTGTTTACGTTTGCACATTTCTCAGCACCCAAAGCTGCACATGGTGACAAAGGTGTTACAACACCTCCCTGCCAGCAGAAGGAGAGGTCTTCCTTCCTCTCCATGCCCCTCCCACTGCCCAGTCCCCAGTTCTCCATTCTGCCCTCTGCTACCTGTGTGACCGGTCAGGGAGCTGGGGCAGCCCTGATGGCAGTGCAGGGCCAGAAGAGGAGGAAGGAGGAGAAGGCTGGGGCAAGGAAGAAGATACCATCCCCTTTTGATGGTTCTAAGGTCAGCTAGTGCCAAAGCCCTAAGGCATGTAGCTTCTCCCAAAGTTTCGCTTTTCCCCTCCCTGGGTGGTTAGTCCATGAGTCTTTCACATTGCCACACAATACAGAAGAACATTTTTTGAAGACTTGGGAAATGCATCTGGATGATAATGAGATATGAAAGCATGTGTTGGGTTCCTCCTCAGGGAAGAAGTTTTTTTCTCAAAACAGTATCCTCAAGCAAGACAGAATGCAGCTTCTTCATGAGGTGGGTCCTCCAGACAAGGTCCATGAGTCAAGCTCTTACTCATTTCCATGTACATGCCAAGGAGTCTTCTTTAAGGCAAGGACCTTCTAGGCAAATAGTGACATCAGAAATAATTGTAGCGATGCAGCTCTTCCTTCCAAACAAGCCAACATTTGTTATTCACTGGACATAGTTGGCAGTGCCCTTTGATTAGAGGGCTGAGTCAAATTCAGATTATGTCTACAGATGCAGGAGTACCCATGCAACAGACTTTGCTTTTCCCACAAGGTATATTGCTGCTTTGTCTCCCTCTACATGTCTCTTCTTGTGCATCCTTGCTTACTATGTTATGTTCCTTTAAAATTTGAGTTACTGAAATCACTCCTCAGTTATTGGACCTTCTGTTATCTCCACCATGGTGGTTTGCCCTAAGGAAAACAGCCCATTCACCTCTTGACAGATCCCTTCATACCAGCCTGCCTGCCCTAGGTGCTGTTTGCCCACAATTTGCTTTCTACGGTGAAGGCTAGTGATCAACTGTTTTCTGACCTATTCCCTGTCCAGCAGTACACAGGAAGCTGGAGAAGCACAATTATAAAAATAATTCATAAAAATAATACCCAAAGCCCCTCTTTACCTACTGAGGGTTTATGTAGGGGTACAAAAAGAGTTGCCTGGGTAGTCTGGAATCCTTGCATAAAGCAACAAGTTAAGTATTTCTAGTTCACATGTGCAAATGGAACAACATTTCAGGAGGCTGCAACTCATCACCTGCATCTTTGAAAACCAGAGCCTGGTGTGCTGAAGAGAAGCACATTGCACCTTATGCTTACAGACACTTTATGGACTTTGTATAAAGGATGATTTTGTTAATGGTTAGCCAAGTCAGTAAGAAGACTGGAAAAACTGTTAATGATATATTTACCCAAGAGTGCAGCTAGAGCAGTTTGCAAAATGATGTGTGATATCCACATGAATACACAGAGATATCCCAGGGAAAAGTGGGCAGAGTGTCACAAGTGGAGTGCAAGCTTCCTGACTCACAGGACAAATAAAAGAATCAAGGGAGTATCACTTGGAATGATTCCTTCCAAAAAAACGCACTATATAAGGACAAAATTCACTCCAGTTGTGGTGGGTTTCATTTAATTTTTGACTGCCCACACTTGGAGTCAGAGCAATAACTTGTGCCGAAGAGTCTTTGACTCGGGATCATCCAGGTTCCTGCATGTTGCTGTGTTGATTGGACACTTTTGTTACGCAAACACTAAATTATGTGGAGTCCTGGCAAAAAAGAGAACAGGTTTGCACTGAGATGTGGCTCTACGGCTCTCAGTTATTCCCTCCGTTTCAGCCCCACCTCTGAAGAAAATGGCGTCTTTGCTTATGGATGCTGCTTAAAGTGCCAGTGGCTGCATATTAATGCCTCTTTGTTCCCTGCCTTCGTGTGAGATCAGCTTCTCAGGGACAATCCCACTCCCTGTGCCTCATTTGTGCTAGCCCTGCCACAGCCTGTACATTACAGCACTGTTTCTGCTCATTAGCAGGGCATGGTTTTGAGAGGCCTCTGAACCACCATGGGCATCCTCCTCTGCAGGCTGGAGAAGGGCTGCCACTCTCTCCCATCTTTCTCTGCCTCTCTGGGGGCCTCACTAACAACAGCAGCTGAGGGTCTGTTCACAGGGAGCTTCCACATCTGCCTGTAAGCACAGTGACCAGTGACTTGGGCCCAGTGTTCTGGGGTTCCAGAAGCTAGAAATGCAAGTGCATGTGTAAAGTTTCTCTTTGGTGGCACCTTCTCTTTTCCCTGGAAATATCTGCATGTTCTACTCATACTATAGCCCTGGAGTTCAGACTTACGTAAAGTAATTTCTCTTTTCATTTTTAAATACTTTTAGAGGCTGTTTTTTATTTCCAAGGGAGAAATACTTGGCTTCAAAGAATATATTTAAAACATAATTTCCGTGATCATCCTTCATCCACTGGATGTACATAAATATTTTCAGCCAGAAAAAATGCACAGAAGATTATTAATACAAGGCAAATCATATTAAAATATAATCTGTCCCTTCCTTTTGTATTACAAACTGTGTTTGCTGAGTAGTTTCTCTTTGCATTAAGAGGCTCAATATTGCTGCTTGGCTTTCTGCCACTTTTCATTGCCTAACTCCTTTTGATAATTAGCAGCTCTACTGTTAGGTTTGCATTAGTTTAGGTAAGGCATCTCCACTGGGCACTGTTAAATTCTCTCTCTCTCTCTCTCTCTCTCTCTCTCACTCTCACAGCACTCCTCGTACTTAGTGACTAGTTTTTCCTGTCTCTGCAACTCTGTTTAGTGAACTCCCAAGCTTCTCAGCCTGAAGTGTAGCACAGTCAGTGTCACAGCATGCAATGTGCAGGGGAGAGGAGTGTCCTAGTCACAGGTTGGCCTCACAGCCCACTACTTCCGTATAGGAGTCCAGATCCCACAGTGACTCCTACACAAGTAAATGGCCAGCCCGGACACTGGAGGCTTTGCACACCCCTGGGGATCTGCAAGCAGGGCAGGACATGGGTGAGCCCTAACCTTAGAGACACTGACATAAATCTTTTGAAGAGATTTTTTGAAGAGAAGCAACATAAAAGCACCAACATCTGTTGGTGTAATATGTTTGTAATGAAGTTAGAAAGTTATTGGGTATCAGAGTGACTAAAGGGGGTGATGTGGGTTCTGCTGAGGCCCAGAGAATTATTTTTGCTGCCTCTTGTGCTCTGTTTGGGCTTTTAAACTGAATTTACCTAGTCTGTCGTGTACACAGCTGCTATGGAAGTGCATATATGTAAATATTCACTAAGATAAACATACCAACTTTAATAAATGCATCTCTTGTCAGTGAAACCTGTCCAGCTAGCATTAAGTAGTACAGATGTTCAAAGTAGGGATAACAAGTAGAAATTTCTCCTTTTGTGTGTCACAGTGGATGTCAACAAACTTGTCTGTATTGCCATGATACTCTTATCTATACCATAAGTGATCTCTAGGCTCACACACTGCCTGCACTGTGGAGATGGAGGAGAGGAGGGTTTTCCTCAAGACAGCTAAACTTAAAAATGGGAATTCTATCCTTAAGCAAGACAGAGATGACCTTGGGTTTTTTCAGGAATGCTTCAGAGTCTGGAGTGCCTGGGACCTCCATTTATCTGCCACAGAAAAACAGCAGGCTGCAGGAGTCGCTGCCAGAGCCCTGTCACTGAGTGTGTAGCTGTCACATGGGAAAAGCTCCCACAGCCCAGGGGGCTCTGCAGCTCCTCACTCCCCTTGATCTCTAAGGCTCAGTACCACAAAGTGACAGACCTACTCTGCCCATGCTGAAACCTCTCAGCCTCCATGGAAATTACCTGAAGTGGAAAGTTCTAAACACTTTCCAAGAGCTACTTGACACTCTGCAAGCTGAAGCTGCAGCAGTTTGTCATTTATTTATCTTCTGTTTACATGTTGGCTATCTTGCTGAACAGTGCCTGGTGCATACTTACACTAAGGCTCTGGATCACTACAGCATTAAGCTGTGGTGATGACACTCAGCCTGTGTGAAGGTGCACCTGTGTGGTGAGTATATGGTCTGCAAAGCCCAAATTACTCTCTCTGTCTTTCTCTTTCTTTTTGTCTTGCTCTCTCTCTCTTTCTGAAAGGCTGAGGCCAAACTGTCAAATGCTGCTTCTCTGCTGCAGGCTGTCAAATAAAGGTGTTTGTGAAGAGACAAGCTAGAATTTACAATAAAATCTGATAAATGGAGGAAGGAAGCAAAAAAGAGCAAGAAAACCTAACTGCCTGCATACTGTAATTTGTCACTGGTATTCTTATGTTACCTTCAGACCACTGAACCCTTTTAAAAGAATAGAGGTACAGTTTATGACATCTGATGCTAGCCACAAACTGGAAAGTTTGGAAACGGAATCTCAGGACCTGTGCCTGCTGAAGTCTGACTAATGTTCTGTGTCTTTGTTACACTGACTTGATCTCCAGTTCAAATTACAGCTCAGAAACTGAGACCATAAAGAGATAAAAGAGAAGTTTATCTGTATCAGACATAAGCTTTGCATCCCTTGTGCCTAGTCTCTCTCTGGGTGAATTGACATAGCTTGACAGGATGTGAGTGAAGAAGGAAATAAAATATTTCCAGATATTTTACTTATACAAGAACCATCCTTGCTCAAGTTACCCTACTTTTGTTTCTCTTTTATTTTCTGCCAACATTTGCAAAAGGTGTTTCTTTTTGCTGACATTTCAGGGAGACTTTTCTTCATAGACCAGTTTTAGATAAACTCACTACATAGCAGAAATAATGCATATGATTTAACCGACAAGTCACATGCAACAAATAATGAATTATGGATAGTAGAAGTCAAAAGAGAAGTCACAAGCCTAATACAGCATTTAAATCCTGTTTGCATCATCAAATGAATGTGCTTAGATTCAGTTCTTTGCATATTTGCCAACAAACTGGCAACCTTTCTGGTTTCTGTGACCCAGAAAGGAATGTCACTGATTTCCCTTTACTAGTTCTTGCTTTCCGTACCTTGCTTTCCAATCTATTAAAATAAAAGGAAAAAAAAA
>VYZQ01017985.1:0-17479 GCA_013400655.1 Mystacornis crossleyi
ATATAAATATTAATATAAAAATACCTTAAGAAAACAAGCAGTCAAGAAAATACTTCTAATTAAAGCAACATAAACATGCCCTCCTGCTTACACATACACAATGACTTTATTTTATGTTTATTGTTACATTTTCTTGATCTAACACCCAAGAGCAGAAAGACACCTGCAAAGCATATGCCATGCTAGGGCTCCATTCCTTGCTCCTCATATGGCCTTTATGATATTAAATTTAAGCTACTAAATGCATAGAGCAGCAGCAGAGCAATACAAGAGGAGCTCTGAGTTCAACAATCAGACCTACAACCACAGCTTGGTAGATCAAAAGAACAGCCCCTGCCTCCTTTCTCCAAACACATATGCTTGCTACTTTCAAATACTATATCATCCACAGAGTCCACAGAGCTCAGTATTAAGTGCTGAACAGCTTATTAGAATGCATTTACACACAGCAACCTTCAAAGACTATCATCATAAATCAGTACTACCTGATGAACAGGGTTTGTTTCTCCTGAGACCACTACATTTCATCAGTCCTGAGAGGATTAATACAGGGAGTAAGTAACCTAGATAGAACTGAGTTCCACTATGAAAGGCTTTTGTTACCAGAAGGTTTGAAAGCACTAGTGTCACCCTTGCAACTAAGTTCCCAGTTCAGGCAAGCTGGAATAAAGTTTTCAGCAGCTAAACACAAATCAAGCAGTACACATCATTTGGTGGGCAGGTTAAGGTAGGGCTTTAAAAGCCAAGGTTCCTTTTTAGGCCGTGTCAGCAGTGAAGAATGTGCAGCACACAGAGGAAGAAAGGGGTTAGCATGACCTGATCTAAACCTCTCCTTCCTCAGTCTCCACAAGCGGCTGCATTTCGGCAGCCTTGTAAGCACTCATTTGTAAAGCAATCTAAGTAAGTAAATACTAGCACTATGGTTAGTACTGACGCAAAATTGTTTCGGTTGCAAAAAATAAAATCTTAGAGTCCACCAACATGGACCAGTCAGTCCTACAGGTGGACAAGTGGCTTTACAACTAGTAAATATAAAAAAAGGGATGGAAACACAGTAGAATTGCAGAATATGCTGATTTTACTTCGGTGAGCTCAAAACAATTCCTCTGATACCTGCCAAGAAGAAACTGATGGATGAATCCTAGTCATCATCCCAAATCAGGAGGCAAGCATGGAAAGTGGGCAAACTTTATTGTGGGTAGTATCTCTCAATTTAAGTGGAACCTAAAGAAACACCCCCAGAGCCAGCAAGGACAAATGTCCCTTGTCTCTGGTAAGTTGTATTCACCAAGGTTTTAGACACACAGGGCATGCTTCAGGCTGCCATTTGTAGGGCGGAAGCAGGGGGGCATATTAAGTGGGGGATACAGGGACATTGCTCGTGGAAACCAGCAATACATTTGGAAAGAAAAACAGCAAGACAAGCATCATTTAAGCAAGCAGTTCTCAAGCAATCAGGATGGAAATAACTGAGCCAGACCTACAAACAACCTCACCAATCAGCATCTTCTGACTGCAACTTGCCAATGTGGAGAAAGTTTCACAAAAAAGCCACTGGAGAATCATGGCAGTACATGGAAATCTTTAAAGCCTGTCCAAGTACATGTCTTACAGCAATGAATATGTAGGCAAATAAAGTATTTCTGGCATGTGCCTGTGATAGATGTTAACAAGGGAGACCAAAGCTTTAAAAAGCATTGATGAATGTCACAATCAAAAAAATGGAACTATTTCTACATAGTAATGGATACTCAGATTAGGACTCCAACCTGGGAGGAAGGCCACAGAGGTGATACAGCAGAAGTCCAGAAAATCCTGAAAGGTGTGGAGAAGGTTGGTAGCAAATAATTACTTGCTATTTCCCTTAGTACAAGTCCTAAATAGCATTAAGTGAAAGCATAAAATGGCAGGTTTAGAAATTTAGTTTTTCACCTCCTCTACAACAAAGCACACAGACGAACTGCAAAACTCACAATCACGACATGCCAAGTGTCAGTACAGGTTCAAAAAGCCACTGGACAAGCTCACAAAAAAGGATTCTTGAACCTAAATACTGTAACTACATTAATATCTGCTGGCTCAAGAGATTCCAGAAGCTGCACATTGCTACATTAGGAAAGCATCATTAATAGGTGCCCTCTTGCCATACTCTCTCTTGATAAACACACATTGACCAGCAACTTGGGCATAAAAACCTTTGGGTCTGACTTGGTATTAAGACACAATCTGGACTCCCTCTGGTTTTCAGCTGTGCAGGCAAAAAACGCAGCATGACTTACTCCACAGAGTTTAGCACAGAATTAAAGCACCGTCTGCAACAGATCCAGAGGCATTTCTGTCAGCTTGAGGAGGCATTCTCTGCTCTGAATCCAAACTTCACCAGGATTCAGAGAAGCAGGTACCAGGAACTGCTCATTCCAGGACGGGGCAATCCTGAGGAAACGTCGCCAGCGCCGCAGCTTCAACGTGATTCAGGTCAGGGTGATTTCAGAGGTTACTGTACCAGGGCTGTCATCCCTGTCTGACAGCCAGTGGTTACTGTGCTTGCAGCAGAGACACGTCCAGCTCCAGAGATGCCCATAATTGAAGTTTTAACTACCACTCAATTCAATTCAAACACAGCAAACTCTGAAGCGCACCGCTTGGGAGGAGACACATCCACCCTTCTGCCTCCTCTGCAACATAAACCAAGCCCTTCATCCAGGGTCAGGGCAGAGCAGCAGGACAAGAAACCTTTGGAAAAAAACTAAGTGCTTTCTGCATCAAACATTTGCCTGGGGTTCTCACCCAGCCAGTGAGTACAGGCAGGCTTACTTCCAGGCCTTTGGATAGCGGTTAGAGGCTCATTTGTGGACCACCTCCAGCAGAAGAGCCCAGCACAGAGCCAGGCCTCTTGCTGGTACTGCCACAGGCCATATTAACTTGTCGCCTTCAATATGCATCCAGCAGAGTTCAGGTCATGGATTTGTTGGAAGTTCATCACTTATTCAGGCTTTTGTGTGAGAGGTCATTGCTGTCAAACTGTCTGCTTTCACAAGCACAAAAGCTCATGTTAAAATGTAAATACTTACAGGTGTTCCACCAGGCACTCAAGATGAAAGTCAGAGCAAATATATTAGTCCTAACCATATTTTACAGTGCTGGTAGTACTTGAATGTCATCTGTTCGTGAACCGAGGTTTTTATGTGGGTTCATCTGCCTAGACAGGAAGCATGATCTAATGGTGGAGACACAGGACTGGGCTCTTTTCACAGCATTTGGGCTCTTTTTCTGCTTCTCTTTCTGGCTCCCTCTGTGACTTTCAGTAAAGAAACTCTTCATGCCACTATCCCAACTGAAAAGAATGTGACTAGATGCTTACTTGGCCACATACGAGGGCCGTGACCCTCTGTCATTTTTCCTAATTACTACAAGAATTCTGGAATGATACAGGAAAAGTTAATCCGTAGTAAAGTTAACCTGAGTTAACAAAAAGCAAGAGCCTTATAAAAGAGCAGAACACCCTCCTCCCCCAGCGCCTGTGTTTCACTGTTTGTTTTTCAAGACGGAATCTCTGCAACTTATTATTACATCGCCCTTGATGGAGACAGCATTTTGCAAATTCAGCTTTGCAAGAAGCCCGGGTAGGCTGGCTCACCCCTGTCGCCTAGATTTGCGTGCTACATACCACTTTGCAAGCAATTCAAGCACGACTTCTGTGTTGGGATAACACCACAAGACTAGCAGCAGGACTGTGCTGGCACAGGCCTACTGGGGAAAATCAACTCCCCAGCTGTGGGAAGAAGCAAAGCCGGCAGAGGCTGCAGTCACCACGTCACCCTGGAATCCAGTTTCATGTCCAGTCCAACCTCGTTCTGTGATTGAGCTGCACCGTTCTGGAAAAGCTGGTATCCTCTTCCCTCAGCACTTCCAGCTACACGTCAGAGTCTCTTGTGACTTTTGCAAACTGCTACGTTATCTATTAAACTGGAAAAAGCCATCTTTGGCCCAAGACGAACTCACATTCATCCAGTTCAGTACCTACGACAGGGATAATTTTACACTGTGCATCCCACATCATGGAGGTCATGAGACAGCCCCTCCCGCCCTTAACCATGCAGAGGCATCTCCATCAGGGAACCTGGTTATCAACATACCAGGAAAGGCAGCTTCGGTAAACCTCACGGGTGACGTGAAGTGCTGTCTTTCTGGAACAACCAAGGGGAGTGGAAGGAAGCTGTGAACAACTGTGTTCCTCTGATGTGCATTCCCTTCCTCTGCTCAAGCACGCGCAGGAGGCCAAGTAAGCACACATGACATGCTCCCTGCAGGATGCCACATCCTGCCCTATTTCATACGGCATCCCAAGGCAAGCCAGATACTTTTCAAACACAGTATGATGTTTGACGGTATGATCTGTCACAGTGTGACAGGTTCTCAGAGACAACATAGCGGACAGAGGAGGGAACAGCACTGACAGATTTATCCAACAGTGCCGAACTGTTCCTAGCCACACTTCTCTTAAAAGGAAAAAACACAAGCAGACACACGCAAATTTTACAATGCATATTCTTTTTGCTCTTTGCTTTTGGTAACTTGGTTTAGTTTTATGAATTTCTCCTAACTCTCACTCACCCAAACCCTTCCCATTCCTTTAGAAAGTACAGGCCTGTTTAGAAGAGGGATGTGAGAAAAAAACCCGTGGAGGTGGTTTTATGTACTGCTTAACCCCCTCAAGCTGCTCCCAGCCTTGCTCCCTGTCACCCCCCACACACAGAGCTGTGTTTTAAGGAGCGCTGGTTATGCTGACATCAGTGAGGCTCCGGGGGCCATCTAGGCAGCTGTTCCTGCTCCTGTGTGTGGCCATGAGCCAAATCACTCTGCCTTTTCGGTGATGTTCCCTCCTGCCGGCTACCCCCACTCCCGCCCACACGTCTGCAGGGTGGGGCAAGGTGGCCACTGGCAGCCTTTCCAAAGAAACCTAAGTGGAAAAAAAGACGGGCAGCTTCCATTTCCAGCCTATGGTCAGAAATGCACAGTGATTTTTGACAGTGTGCTGTGCATTGAAAGAGCTGCAGTTTCGCTTCCCGGAGAGCCAAAGACCAAGTTGCCCTTAGGACTTTGCCACCTAGAGGAGAAAAACACGTGCTCTGCCCTTCCTCTCCCCAGTGCAGGGACAGCCCACCAGCATCAGAGACTGCTCGGTACAGCTATTCCCCTGTTCTGAAGCAGACCCATCCGTGGAGGCAGCTATTCTCCAGCCAAATGATGACAGCAGAGGAGCACAAAGCTCATCCAGATCGACCCAAGTGCACAAGACAGGTGCAAGAGATCCTCCAGGCGCAGCAAAGGGGGGCCACTGCAGCACTTTTTCTTCCCTCTATTGCTCCCCGCAAGGGCAGGAAGCAGTGTGAGGGCAGGAGAGGTGTGCCAGGGCACCTCTCGGCCCAGCCAGTCCCACGGGGGCAGGTTTTAGGCAGCTGGCTCTCTGCAGCCAGCAATCCCAGCGGTGGGGCGCGTGCCCGTGCTGAGCCACAGCCAGATCCGGGGAGTGAAAAGGTGACAGCCGAGCCAACTTCACATACACCCTCAGAGCCTGCAGCTCAGACCCCATGTCAAGATTAGGAAAGTATGCGCACACAGAGAGCACATGAGCTGCTGGAGTACTTTCATTTAACTCTTGCACACATCGACCGAGTATTGAAGAAGTTTTTGTTCGTGGCCACGTTTCTGGCCACTTCCCTTCAAAAGCAACTCTTCTCAGGCTGCAAGAGCTGCAGCAATTCCTTGGGCTGACCAATGCCTCCTGAAATAGGTCAGAAGTCAGTGAGATGGTTTTGGAGCTGTGGCTCAGACGGGTTAAAGATTCTGGCTTGTGTCACAAATACTTTTTTTGAAAGTTAAAGGCAGGCCCCAATATTGAAACACTTCCCCTAACTTTTGCCCATGCCAGTATTTTGACTTTAAAGGAACAACCTAAGTAGAATTATATCTATGTTTAAAGTGTCTGCAGGATCAGTGCTTGGCTTGATCTAGACTTGCCACTGACATATGCATACACACACTCATACACACCAGCAAATTTAGAAAATACCTTGAGAGCTATCAGGATAAGAAAAAAAATAAAAGGATAAAGATGGTAACTCCCACCAAGGCACGTTTAAAATTTACATGTGTGTACGTTGGAAGATGATTCACCAGGGCAGGAAAAATAGAGATGCTGGAGGGCTACGGCTGGAAGCACAAGAAAGGCCCCTAATACCCAAGTTTATCTGGACAAAGGAGAGTCCCAAAACCAAACAGGTCTGTACACTACCAGCACCAGAAGCACTGATAATTCTGGGAGTCACACTTTTTAGTTTTATCTCTTGTAAGGAGTAAGAATTTAAGTACTGTACTGTTAGCAATCTCATGCTGCAAAGAAACACTCCTTCAGCCATGAAACAAACTTGACTCCTTACTTCTCTGTACCGAGCACAAAAGCAGCACATAGAAACACAGGTTTCCCTGGAACAAACCAGTCAAATTCATTCAAATCTTCCCGAAGCGCAACGGGGCAGAACCCATTCCTGTTCCCAGAGCTTATTACAGTAACATGACTAAACATGCTCAGCAGCCCAATGTGATAGGATGCATCCATTTGCTGATGCCAGAGGAAGATGCGTGTCTCTTCTACATGGCACTGCTCTCACAGGCTGCTTTTCAAAAGATGTTTTGAAAAGCGACCTGCTGCGTACATTCTTAACAAGTCATAGTATCACCGGCTGTACAAGTGTTTGACCTCTACTTGCTATGCACTGTGGACAAAAATCTGACATCAGCTTATTCCAACCTTAGTAACACCAAACTGCTTCTGCAAAGCTGGCTGGAACAGGCTACAACAACACACCGATAAACTCCTAGACGGACCCCTGGAGTGCTGAAAGTGCAACTAGTTTAGTACATGAGCCCACGTGTTTTAAATTTGGGTCGGTTTAATCCAAGTAAGTAACCTGATTAAAATGGGATTCTTCTCTGGAGGTCTAATTTCTAGATGTTTCCATTACTCCATATGCTTTTATGCTGTATAAACATAACGAATGATACATACATCACTTTTGGGATGATTTAAGAATTCAGTTAAAAACTACAACACAAGTCATTCAAGGCAACAGAACTGAATTACTTTGTGAATGGTAAGAGCCAGCAACTGCACTTCATTTCAGTCTTGGGAAGGTGACATACTGAGGGGGTGACATCTTTCTATTCCCAGTTTCTTCTTCTAATTTCCTAATTTCAGAACCCTGACATTTTTCACTTTTACATACAGACCTAAAGCAAAAAGAGAGAAGGATGTGATTTGACTGATGGTTTAAAACACACATTAAAGCTAGGAACATAATGCTTCTAAACCAAACAATCAGGAAGACCCCTGAGCATGCGTATATACTTGCACTTATACTGCCTACAAAAGGAATCAATAAATAATCCGTCCCTCACGTGCAAAGCAGGCATTTATGAGAGCTGCCCAAATGTGCTTTGCAACCAAAGCTGTCTGTTTATAAGGAGACACCTCAGCAGGAGCAGTGCAGGTTCCCAGCATGCCTCTACCTTGGTATCTGGAAAGGCTCCACTATGGGGTAAGAAGATAGTTATAATTAAACATTTATACTGAGGTAGTGCTGTGCAGGTCAGTGTGTTAGGTGGCTTTTCAAAACTCAGTAATTGAATGCTGATCCCTGCCCCGAAGAGTTTACAGAGTAGGAAATCAAAGCATAACACTTGGCATCTGTATACCAGGAATTAAACAAAGACCACCACCAGTTCATTTCCTGGGTCTCTGGACTAGGCAGCTCACATAAACATCCATTACCAGAAATAGTGGAAATTTTTAAATCAGCAGTCTGGACTTTCCTAATCCACATCTGTCCAGCTCCGTTTGAATTAGTAGCTGGGACAGTAACTACAGCGTGCAATTTGCACATGCTGCTGGCATCTCCTTGTCCAGTGTAGATTATTTTTGGCCCAAATACGTTTTAGCAATCATTTTGAAAAGACAGCGAGCACACAAACGGAAACATTTATTGCAAGTCAGTCGATTCAGGCCGTGCAAGCATGAGAGAGGCTGCCAATGCACGAGGTCGAAAGTCAGGCAACAGCAGATCCTTCTGTCCTGAATCTTCAGGACAATCCCAGGGAGGCATCAGTACCTCTACAACGCAGTGCTAGCACACATCGGCTCTCGGGCAGACCATGGCCACATGCAAGCCTGTAGCCTACGTGGCGTTGCAAAGCCACTAACCCACATCTTTTTCTATGGAGATTAAGAGTTACGCAATGGTGCAAATAAAAACTCTGGCCCCAAACACACAGGGGCCATCTCTGTCCCAGATCCATCCTCGGGGAGAATTCTCTACATTCCCCTTTCCAGGGAAGGACAGGCCTGGGAAGGACAAGTCCTCCTCCTACTAACCAGACTGAATACACTCAACAAAGTAAAAGCACAGCCTCTAAGATTTTAAAAAAAGACACAACAATAGCCACACTTTCAAAGATGCCCAAAACCTGGATGGATTAGTCAAAATAGACAATTATATTGCAAATTCAGTTTGCTGCTTATCAAACGAGCTCCGAAACAGATGCACTGACTTTGCTACTACACCTACAGGAATTTCAAACACCAAAAAATACAAACACACTATTAGGATTTCAGTTTTTTTAGCTTCCTGGCATCTTTCATGCTATGAGTGCTCAAGAGCTTTCAGCTGTATATACCCCACATAAAATCTTAGTCCAGAGAAACCTGAAAGAATTTTGCTGTTGACTCAAATGAATACACGTTTTCCACTTCTACCTACTATTTACTTATCTACTGATTTATTAAACATGGAACAGCAACTATAATGGGGCATGATCTGTGCTCACCTTGATCCACTTAATTGTTCTGTGAACACCTCAACTTCCGTTTGTTGGCTTTTAAGCATTTAAAATGAGTAACCTTACTATTTATTTCTAACTTTTTTTTTCTTTCCCGAGGGAAAAGGGAACCATGGAAAATCCTCAGTCACTAGATTTAAAGAGCTTAAGAGTTCCAAAAGCTTTGCAAGAAGAGATTGGGAACCGCTTGTAACTGCAGTTACTGAGGCCACAGAGTTTACAGAGTCCATCAGATCCTTCCTGCAGAGTTTATAATCTGCATGGCTTCCTCCCAACGTGACTGGCATCCACTCTGAGGTACGGATCACTTCCTTCACCCCTAGAAATTCACCCCTTGCTTTGGCTGAACACAGTAGCCACTGCACACTCAGCAAAAAGACACTGCCATTTTGCAAAAAGGAGGAATGGAGACAGAGGATGAAGAATATTTCTTCCACAAAGTGCAGGTAACACTGATATGAAAATAAATTCTTCACTTTTTGAACAAAACCAGTTTCAAACAGTAAAGCAAGTTTACACCAGGGAAACTGGGGCACCGTGATCCAGCTCTCTTTACCCTTTTGCAACATGGACAGTCAGACTCCTGACAGTTCAGAGACTGACAGGAGATCTTACCAAGCAGAAAGACACCTATGTGCTGTAAAGGCTGGGAAGTTGCTCCAGGACTTATTCCAGAAGCTGCCAATGACCACAGTCTGGAGCCTTACTTGGAAATACAGTAGGATGTACTTAGCAACACCTGGCTGGGCCATCTGATAAGGAAAAAAAGTAAATTTTACCTGCAGTGGTTAGAAAAAAGGACCAAAAGAAATATACTCTCCAGCTAAATACAAGACATAAGTTACATCTCTGTAGAGAAGCACTTGTCACTGCACTCACACCTCTTCCCCTGGAAAATAGTCAAACCTCACAAATGGAAGCCCTTAGTAATCCAGCTACAGCTCTTCTACAGCTGGCTTCTATGGCACGTGCTTCCACTTCCTGAACCTTCAGTGTCTTGCTTAGAAAGCAAGCCTCCTTCTGCAGCCCTCCCTCCTCCCACCCAAAAGCATAAGGATGTACACACAGCGAAGTATGTGAGCTGTACTGCAACTTATCCAGCTGAAGACCAATTCAGGATACCTTAATGCTTTTGGGGAGAAGGAGGGGATGAAGCAGGCGAGCACATGCACAAGACGCCACGGACACTGTGTGTGTTTCCTCAATACACTGGCAACTGCATCAACATCAGGAAAAAAATGCACACTTGAATGAGGAACAGCACACAGGTATTCATGACCTGGCTGCTTCTCATGTTCTCAAAACACAAAGAGCAACGAGATGTGATGAACTTAATTTAATGAAGAAAATACAGTCTGTGTAACAAAAAGAGGAACTTAAACTAGGATCTTTCCCCTACCCATAACTGTGAGTGGATCAAATTAAGAAGGAAGTAGTGCTGCGCATTGGTGCAAAATCCAAAGCAGTTCTCCAAGCCCTGATGTTACCAGTGTGAAGGAGTCCAGCCTGAACACAGCAGTGTTTATTGCTGTGATGCAAGAGCTCCGAGCAAAGCACTCCCAGGTACCGATACACCTGAACACTGACATCACCTGCTGTATGAAACAGGACTAACAAGGGCTCCAGTTAAAGCCAGCTAACCACACACAATAAAAGCAAAGGCCAGCTACACTTCAGCGTGAACATTTTGTTCCTCTCATCCTCAGACAGGAAGCACATACCTAAATTAACTAAAAAAAGTTTGTCAACGGCTGATCATCCTCCATTTTCAAAGGAGAGATGATGCAAGCCCCCATTCCTAAAACACCTACGAGTACATTTGGGCTGTTTCAAGAAAGCACATCCTAACACCTGTTAAAGTATCTACCAGGAGATGCCAAGTGGAGAAGTTCTCCATGTATGAGAAGCTGGCCATTCCACTATTAATCACAAAATAGCTTTCTCTTTTAGAACCAAATTAACAAGGTACTTGGGCATATCAGCACAGAAAATTTCCCAGATGCTTAACACATTTTTACCCAGAGCAACCTGAAAGTCTAAATTTCATTTTTCAAAGCTGACAGAAATTACACTGGAAAGTCACTTGGCCATTGTGTGCAAGCACCTTTCCCACACTTTTTCAGAGCCCTACACAAATAACATCCCTTGTGCAAATGGATCTTCAAAGAAATTTCAGACAGCAGGATGTGAGGATGTCTTCTTCAAAAGGAAAAGGACCTCTCAAAATCCTGAGACTATATAAGTAAATAAGATTAAACAAAAACCGTTTTTACTCAGGAAGGTTAGATGCAGGAAAACGAATTTGAGAGTTGCATTCCACATGCTTCTACGGGAAGATCTGCAAAGGCGACATAAGAGGTCATCAAGGCCTGAAAGGCCTCTCTCTCTAATGGTCCTTGGAATACCTGTTTTAGCTCAGAAGCCTAAACGCCCTGGGGGATTTTGACAGTTTTTCTTTTCCCTTGCTGTAACACCTCTGTGGATGGCTGGGACTCTGCAGATGAATCCTGTTGTTGAAACAGCTGCCTCTCTCTACATCTTTAAAGAGGTATTCAGATTCCCTTAGCCTTACTTAGTTGAATCACTCTGAATAAACAGTCACCACCCATCAACTACATATTTTTGAAAAGCACCTAGTCAAAGGCAACCACCTTTATTGATTGCTAGGCTGGCCAACCTGAAAGCTGAAATGTTATTATTAAAATTATTAAAAAAAAAAAAAAAAACAAAAAAAGAAAGCAGGATACACTTCTAGGCCTGTGTTGTTTCTAAAGGAAGCACAGGTCCAGGCGTTGCTCAGTGACATCAGGACAATTCCTCTCTGACTGCAGGAGGCTGCTCTAACAGGTTTCATACCAGCACAGCCACAAGCCAAGTATCCCACTGACTCTTCTCCCTTTTGTCCAGGCCCTTTTCCTTGTTCTGACCCTTCTCCGCCACAACAAGTACGAGCCACCCAACAGGAGCCCAGAGCATATGCCCCAGCTGGCAATTATTTCTACTTTCAACATTTCATAATAAAGCATTAGCACAAGCTCTAAATAAGATCTGTCACCCTGCTCCAAGTAAAATGCTGAAGGAAGGAAGGTGAGATGCTGCGGACTGCTGTCTCAGAAGTTTGCACTCTTTTAAGTCACTGGCCCTCAAATGTTGCTATTCAAAACAGAGTGGTATAGGGTGAGGTGGAGGGAACACCTTCAGGTGGGAAAAACATCACTGGCAGACATCAAAGATAAGCCATCATCAGATTTCTTACACCAAAGGAGAACAAAGAGTCAATGCTCCTGAAATTCCTGTTCAGAAGTACCCCAGAACAGAGCCAGCACTTCCCACCTCAGCCAACCTCACCTATGTTCATTTGTAATCAAACGCTGATAACCAAGCCTGGCCTGGCAAAGCTCTGCAAGTTTCAAGCCCGTCCTGGCTCCACACAAATACCTAACTTTTCAGTGCATCACCAGAGAGTGACATTCCCCAAAATACCCAAGTCCTGCCTTTGAAATCACTGCCTGTAAAGATTCTTCTAAATGTGCGTGGGGGGAGGGGGAAGCCACAGCTCCCATAGGTGCTGGTTTATGTAGGATATTAAAAAGAAAGCAACAAACAATCAAACTAAATAATACAACACACACGGAGAAAGGATTCCTCATATGCCTCCTCAAAGAAAATCTGCTTTAACCGCTGAACAATTAGTCAAGTCAAATCTCCCACCCCAAAGCAAGAAAAAAGCTGTTGCACAGTCTCGGAAGGCAATTCCTTCTCACCCTCAAAGTTTACATCTGCTCCTTAAGACACTTTCCAGCAAAGCTGCAGGGTACCTGAGCACTCCATCCATGATAAAGCTGTTCTCAAAAGAACACGAAGCAGTTCCTGGTCCTTTCCCAAGCTGTAGAATACTGCTGAAAAGGCATATTTTAAAGCTTTAACCCTATGACTGTCCATCTTGCTTGAATTCAGAAAGGAGGTAAAAGAGAGCAACAAGCATTCTCACTACCTTCAGGAGAATGAAAAGCTGCACTACTACCCTCCTCTACAGACAATGATCTCCCAAGAAAGAAGCTACCACATCAACAAGGCAGCCGTCGCAAACTGGTCTAGGAACACGGTCCAATGATACACTCATTTCAAAACAACCTTTATCGTGCTGAAAGAGGAAGACATGATTTCACACGTTTTAAGAGCATACACCTAAACCAGAGATTTCCAAACTTAGGCATCATTCATCAAAAAGTTAAAAGGGGCTTTTTCCACACATGCATAGATTTCAGACTAACAGGATTTACTTGTTTTCTGCCTGTTCCTGGGGAATCTCTGCAGTTTCTTTTTTCCCAAGACTGTCCCTACAGGCTGCTATCCAACATACATCAGATGCTCCTGGAGCAGCAGATAACTCTGGACGGACATCTGCAAAGGGCACAAATCGAGAGCCCGATGCTAGTAAAAATTATGCATACTGAGGGAGGGTAGAATTACTGCTGTATGTAGATAATTTGAACATTTGACACAGTCCCCTGTAAAGCTTTACTTATGCATTTAAGTATTTTTTTTCAATGTATTACTAGCAAAAGGTGTATTTTAAGTCAATTAAAAAATTATTGCAACTTAAAAAGTGAATCCTTTTCAAAAACACTCAGGTTAATTTTAGCATCCTTCTGTTTAGCTGCTTAGCAACACTTATCCTATGACCTTCTAAGCACCACCTACTTTTACAAGGGATAATGAATATAACCAAAGGGATTTATCTATATGTTTTTAATCTATACAATGTAAGTACATCAACAGTTTTTATTTAAATGATAAATCCAATCCAACTGAGAGCAATTCAAACTACTTCTGTATAAGAGGAAAGTTTCACAGACTAAAGTCAAGCTACTGTTATGACTGTAGTGTTACTTCAACATAGGCAAAGTGATAATATCCTTAAGGATTGAGAAAAGCAGTACGTAAGTCAATGTTTGTATGCTTTGGGAAACACTGCATTTGTCTTTGGGGGTACCAAAGGAGATCACGCATACTACTAAGAGGTAATGAAGAGATTCAGTTTTCCCAGTTTTGAAACCTGAAGTTATCTCCCAATCCTCAAACAAAAAGAAAGTCCATTTGGTCAGAGGGTCACTGAATATTGTAAATAGTTAAGAATGGGCACACAACCTGGGTGAGCGAAGTCAGAATAAGATGCTTCATTACACTGAAATCTGCAGTTAAAGCTTTAAACACCCAGGTCCAGGTGGGGGCAAAAAAAATCCAAACCAAAAGCCCAGAAAAATAGTCAACAAACACCCTGCTATATTATGTCTTAACACCAAGCCAAATACATACATATATATTCTTTAGGATTGCTAATTATGAAAAGAAATGTGTAAGAGTGGCTAAATAGTCACTTCTGATGGGCAAACAACAGTTTGACAACTAGAAGCTGTCTGTGAAATGAAAGCAGAATGAAAGTTTACTCGATTGCACTTAAAGAATGATATTTTTCCAACTACATGACAGGAATTCAGTTCTAAATACGGATGCCAGGAGGAGGAAGGTGAGGGAGCAAAAGAGGCCACACTGGGTCGAGAACAGCTGCCCTGCAGCATGAGAGGCTGGATGCGTCCCTGCCGGCAGGTGAGGGAGAGCCCTGGTACTCTGATTGATTGGATGATGGATTCATGCTGTTTCTGGGCTTCTAACAAACAAAAGGGCCTATTCTTTCCTGGATGTACCCAACTCCCGTTAAGGCTAATCGGCATTATGCAGGCACACCAAGAAAAGACTATATACCCTTAAGTCTTCAAAGAGAAAATTAAAACCTAAAACAAATATGGCTGGCCTGACCCTGAGTCACTGCATCCCTTTCACGCACGCTGACCCTGTGGAAAACAGGAACTGCGGTAACAAAACTCGGTGCTTGTGTCAAAACGACCGACCTCAACGAAAAAACTTCAGCCATCATAACAGCTGTCTACTGCGCACCGTAGGGGTGACAACACGGCGTTATTTAGCAACTGCTCCTGTTGTTAATAAGCAATTTCTTTTCAGAGGCATGGGGCTGGATGTTGGAATGGTAGGAAATATCCACTGCATTTGCTGTCTCTCTTAGACCACTGCCCCCAAATCACACTGAACTAGATGTTTACTTTCTCGAATAAGTAAATACACTTGATCTTATCTCCAAGAGAAGACAGGCGAAAGAGGGAGTTGGGATTAAAACTGAATGGTTGGTCTCCCCCCCGCCTTCCCTCCAGCAATCAGCCCAGTGGCTCCCGGGCAGGATGCTGGCTCCTCGGCGAGCAGGACCAGAGCATCAGCAGCGGGCCGGACACCGCGGCGCGGCCGTGGGAGGGCGGCGGGGCACGGAGGCGCCCGGGCCTCCGCGGGGTGCGCAGCCGAGCAGAGCGGCCCGGGCAGGGAAATGTGCTGAGCCAGGAGAAGCGCTCTCCTCCTTCTGCGCACCCCCGCGAGGATGCCGAGCAGGCGAAGATATCGCAGCCGAGAGGTGAAACGGGGAAAATTATTTAAAAACGAAGGGGAAAAAAAAAAACAAAACCCCAAGCGTGCGTGCAGAGGGAGGCGGGGGAGAAGTGCAGGGAGAAGAAGCCAAAGGAAACTTATCTGCGACATGACAAAGTTCAATCCACCGCCCTCCCTCCTCTGCTGAAAAAAAGTAGTTGCAGCATCTCGGCGCGCCCCGCTCCCCGCCCGGCCCGGCCCGCGACCCCCGCGCCCCCTCACCCTGGGCGGATGGGGCGGGGGGGATGCCGAGCCCGTGTGTTACCAACTGGGCAGGAGGAGCTGCCTCGCATCCTCAGCGCGGCCCCCGCGGCGCCGCCGGGGGTGTCCGGCCCGTAGCAACGGCGATGGGGAGGGAGCGCAGTCGCCCAGAGACGGGGCTCGGCCGGCTCCCATCCGCACCGGGCACCGCGCCGGGGGGCGGCCGCCGCGCCGCCCCAAACTTTGTTTTCACCTCAAACACCGCCACTGCGGGGACGGGGGGGTCACCTCTGCCTCGCCGCTGCCCTCCCCCCCGCCAAGATGGGGCTGAGGGGGGCGAGGGCCCGGACACCCCTCCTCAGCTTCGGATGCTGCCCGGCTCCTTCCTGTAGTGGTGACGCCGCCCAGGCGTCCCTGCCCGCCGCTGGCCCCGTCGCGTAGGGATGTGTTCCTGGCACCGCACAAAGGCAGCGGGACGGGGGGGACCCACGGGGGGCAGCGCCCCCCGCCCTCCCCGGGCACGGCTCCCCCCCCGCCCCCGCCGCGCAGGCCGGGAGGGGAAAGGACACGCACGTCCCTACCGGGACGGGGGGAGGAAGGCGGGGGGGCGGGTGGAGAAAGTGGAGGAAAGGCGAAAAAAAATCAAATAAAGTAAGAAAGAAGGGTAAAGAAGAGAGGGGAGAGGTGCCAGGGGGCCGAGGAAAGGCAGGCACGGCCGTCCGGCCCTGCCGGGGGAGCGGAAAGTCAGCGGAGAGATGCGCGGCGCAAGCCGGCTCTACCTGCGAAGAAGGGGCGCCTTCATCCCAACTTCCCAGCTCCGGCGCGGCCCTCCCAGCCGGGAACAGCGGGCAGGGGCCGCCGCGGGACCCGCCGCCACCGCCGGCAGGAAAATACGCCCGAAGGAAAAGTTAAAAGGCAAGCTCAGGAGACGGGGGCGAGCCGGGCTAGAAGATGTTGCTTCCTCGCAGCCCCATCCAAATTGTGGCGGTGGCTGGTTAAAAATAAACTTTGCAGCAGGAGGGGGGGGATGATCTGGCCGGATTCCTGAGCTCAGACGGTTTAATATGGATGAGCATCAGGTCCTGAAGGCAAAACGCCGCGGCTGGTGCCGCTGGTTGGTAGAAAGTCTGCAACAGGGAAGGGGAAAAAAAAAAAAAAAAAAAAAAAAAACAGGAGCCGGGGAGGGAGGAGAGGAGAGGGAGGAGCGGGGGAAGGGAAGAGGGAGGCTACACGAACTCATCATCATCTCCACCGCTGCCAGCCAAACTTTTTTCCTCCTTTTTTTGAAGGAAACTTCCCCCCCCTCCCTAACAAGCATTTCATTTTTTTAATAAGTCGCACGGCCAGCCGACACGCTGCAACCTCCTCACCCCCGCGCCTGCCCCCTCCCAGAAGTTTATTTTTCTTCATCTTTCTTTCTGCCCCCCCTTAAGAAAAAGAAAAGAAGAGAAAAAAACCCAAACCTAATCCCTCCGGAGTTAAGGCACGCTCCTGCCCTTTGTGAGGGAGCGCGGCCGCCGGGCAGCCCCGCGGTACTTACGCCGGACTTTGCTGGGGCTGGGCTGCTTGCGCCGCGACATGCCGGGAGGATGGGCCGCCGGGGGGGCGTGCGGGCGCGCCGGGGGGAGCGCGCACGGGAGGGAGCCGCAAACTTGTTCCGGAAAAAGGAATCAAAATGGCGTTTCTGTGGATGTGCAAAGTTCATCAACTCCGCTCTAACTTCCCGTCCTCCGCGCCTCCCTGGAGGGGAGAGATGGGCACGGTTAGGGACCCCGCCGCGCCGCGCTCCGCGGGCGCCCCCGCCCCCTGCCCGCCCCCGCGCTGCCCCGCGCACCCTGATAAGGAGACACATCACGTGTCGCTCCGGCTCCTCTCCCGGGGACGCGCT
>VYZQ01017985.1:17490-34828 GCA_013400655.1 Mystacornis crossleyi
GGCCGGCCGCTTTCCCGGCTCGGAGCGGGAGCGCATCCGGAGCCGCCGGTGGCGGTGTCGCGCTGCCGGCTTTAAGGAATTCACCGGGGCTCTCCGCTGCCGTGGAAATGTCTGTGCATCCTCCTCCGCCTCCCAGCCCGGTGCCTCACCAGGTACAGCGGCCGGAGGCAGCAGCCCGCTGCTCCGCGGGCAGGAGTCAGCTTCTGGTTGTGTTTGTTTCCTTAGAAACTTTTCGTCCTTGCGCGATTTGGGTCCCCGCAGGGGTCAGTCATCCATCCAAACCTAAAGGACACGTTAAATTTAACAGGACCGTGAACATCAGCACAGGAACAGGAGGTGCAAATGCAAAGGCGAGATGCGGCTGCTTGCACGTACAGGTAGTTACACGGTGCGTGGCCCCGCACGCACCATCCTTCCTGTCACTCTCCCTGCAGTGGAAGTTCAAAGGTGTAGGAGACTCAACAAGTGATGGAGAGCTGTTCAGAGTCGTGAGGATTTCACTGTAAAGCCAGTACCAGTTTAGAGTTGTGCGACAAATAATAACAGTACATAAAAACAAAATACCTGGCAATACTCCATCCTGAAAGCTCGATGGGAAAAAAAGAAAAGTAAACCAACACTGCTTCCAAGGAGTGCCCTAATGAGTCTAGGAGGAACCAGTTTACCTTTAAGGAAATGGTTATTTACACTATATCTAGAGCTACAAAAACTAGGCCTTTTAAAGATGTTATTGGTGAGGTGGAAACTGGAATCTCTGCCTGTTTTTTAAAGAAATCAAGTCATGGCTTCTAGGCAAAAGGTTTGTGCCAGCTTTCATGGTATCCTGTCTCCCGACTGAAAAGGGATTCACATGGAAAAGGAGGCTAAATTCCAGATATGTAGGAGTAAGCCCTCAACTGACTCTTTTCACAGTTTTACCTGTAAGATGTCATGATTAACTTCATTTGCACCATTCTTTTCAAACACTGATAAAGGCATACAAGTCAGGAATACACAGGTTGTGTCTCAAATACATGAGCTGTGATTTGTATCAGGAATAACCCCTTCCTCTTCTCTTCCCAAGTAAAGCACCTGCAGGTCTGGTGAACTGGAACTTGGAAATGCTACAACTGCAAAACCGAAAGGTTCACACGTGTATTCAGAACATGAAACTGCTGCTTTAACCTGTGTGTGTTGTTGTGGTGGTTTCTGCAGGCTGAATTTTTGTCACCTGTGTTCTGTACTGAATTCTGTGCAGTACTACCCAAGCAGACTTACTGACTGACAGAAGAGCGGTATCATAGTTTACACCACATTATTAGCAACAGACATGAGAAAGCACATTCTCATTGTTCTAAGGTTCTTATTTTACGAAAAAACAATCAAGAGAAGACATTAAAAATAAACTGATAGCAAAGTGTCTTTAACCTTTTCATCTCAGTCTCCACTGTACCTGCCAACCTGCAGTGGCAGAACTACTGGTAAGTTCAGCAGCTTTATAGCCAGCTTGCATCTTCGCTTCAGTATCTCTTGCAGTCAGGCATCCAATTAAACAAAAACCTGAGCAGTTTATCCATCTCAGGCTCAGCCCTCAAAACATTCAGTTCACACTGGAAGACTGGTGTGATTTAAGAAGAAGATTTAAGCCTGCATGGCACATGCATACAGACTCACGGAGACTGGGCCTGGTTTGCACAGCCATGTATTTACACAAATGGCTGCAATTGACAGTGGTGAAAATTCCTGAATGGGTAATCATATTTGGAGGCTAGCAATGCATATCTCATTGACCTCTGCCTAATATTTCTAGAATAGTCCTGGAGGCATTTTGGACTACTTCCACGTGAAGATTCCCACCCTTGATGTATTTTTTTAACTTTGGATGTGCTTAAGAGCCCTTCGATGTGGGAAGTTTAGCAAGCAGATAGATGGAATAGAAGAACAAGTGTTTCTCAATTCAGCATCTGAAATCTGCTCTAGAAAGGTGGAAATGTAAAGCTCACACTGGAAAAAAATTAGTGCTTGGAGAAAATATGTAGATAGCTTTTTTATTGCATTTATGTTTTTAGCACTCCTAGTCTTTCAGAAAGATGGAATGAAGGATGAACCAGTACGTAGTGTTACATTAATACTAAATATAAAAAAAAAAAACAAAACAGCAAAAAAACTCAAAGATGAAAAAAGCTATGTAATAACTTAAAAACCCCATTAACTACCAGGGTTTATAAAATAGTAAAAAGTGATATGTCTTTTAACAGCTGAGGAATTAATTATAATTCTGGGCTATTGCTGGACAAGAGAAATTAAAATAATTCAGTTTTCCAGCTTTCTGTCATTTGAACTTTTATAATGCATTAGAGAGGTAAAAACCCACTGTTGTCTACTACTGAATGTGAACTTTTGAGCAAATGGTTCCTTTTTTTTATTACTTATTACAGTGAAAGAGAAGGTAGAGGTAATTTTTATCTAATAAACCCCACTTTTATGAATGACTCTCCGAAAATGTTACTACATGGCTGATATGATACAGCTATCCTCTTCACTCTGCACTTTTTACCATTTGCATTACTGGCGTTTATCCCATCTCCTCTGACCACTCTATGACAGGCTAAGTACTAAGTCTTTTTTTCTCCTAGGACTATTCATAATTTTTATACTTTCTGGATATTGAGACATGAATACCCACAGTGATGGTAAACACACTAAGGGGCAAGAAGACTTTCTCTAGCTTCTATGTAACCCTCACACACACCTCTCTGATCCTTCACAGTGATGTTAAATACAATGAACAACAGTCAAAATAAAAACAATAGTTTTGTGGAGGTGTTTAGTGTGTTATCAAATTCATTAACACCACTGGGTGACATAGCAATGTTGGTGACAAAAGCCACCTGCTGTGGTCCTAAGAAAAGGACAACTCGGCCCCCACCCACAATTCAAATATCAGAGATGCTGATTAAAGGCATTCAAGGTGAGAAGAAAAACAGGATGTATAGCTTATATCAAGGCCAAACTTGAGGATGTCTTAAAGCACGGAGACTAAGGCTAACAGTGGCATTAAGAGAGAAGTTAAAGGTTAGCTAGAAACTTTTCTTCCCTCATCTTATGAGACACTGTCAATGTTCTCCGGTTTAGAGTATGGTATTTAGAAGTTACTGTAATTTCTTGCAAATTTACACATCCCTTTCAGCCAAAGCGGCTTGGAGTAAGGCAGTTCTATGACTAACCAGGAGTATTTTATATGCTAAGAGGCAGGACTTTACAACAGGGCCCTGACTTTACAACACCTCATGACTGCTGGGTGAGGGCAGCTGCCAAGCCCCAGCTCCCTCACGCTGACGTGTGGCCGTCCAGCCACAGAGGATGTCAGAGGCAGCTGAGGCCCCATGCCCTGCCTGAGCTTGTGCCTGCACAGCATCCAGAGTCCTCTTGCTGCCGTCCTTTTCCCGATGTCCTCGCTTGTGCCAAGAGGGAGAACAGGGAGAACTCGGCTGAAATACTAACGCAGGGAAAAGCCTGCTTGGAGGATCAGAGAATACAGCCCTGAGGGCTTTGAGAAATAAGTCTTTTTAAAACCTAAGACCAAAAGAAATGCTTGCATTTCCTTTATGTTTCAACCAGTTATTTCTTTAAATGAACAAACATGCCACTGTTGAGTCTCCTCATGGGTTGAGGTTTTTTTGCTTAGAGGGTTTTTTTTTTTTTTGAGACACAGGTTTCTTGGGTCAAAAACCCCTTAAGAACTAACGCAGAACTGACAAATGTGACCACCACAGAGGTAGGATAATTATACAAAATAAAATGGAGAAAGTTCAATTAAATATATTTCCTATAAATTGCTTGGAAAATTAAACTTGATGAATTTGTGCGTTGGAAAACCACACAGAAAAGCATATCACATAAGCTGCAAACTCTCTCAGAGCATTTGTCTGAAGACAGAGCATCCTACAGCGTTCCCATTTTTACCATGCAGTCAAATGTGATACACCACCATACTCAGCTACCTTGGCCTCTGGAATTTGGGCAGCTGGGGAACAAGGGAGTGGTGGAACTTGCTCCTGCAACAACCCCACCCACTATATCCAAGGGCAGCTTTAGATGAGCAAGGCCAAAGCTTTAGTCCAAACTTATCTTGAGATTAGCCTTTACAGAATGAAAAAGGTGATGTATCCCGGCATGCTTAAGCACTTCCCCTCACATCCCAACAGGCTGCTAGTGAAAAGACTGGAATGAAAATCAGTATTTCCCCCAAAATCCTGGTGAAGTTCTCCAGGCACGAAGCCATCCACTCTGCTGGGTGACTCTTCTCAGCAGACAGCATGTTCGTGATAACAAACAGCAAAAGTAGCAGATCGAGTATAAGTGTTCGCTCCCTGTTTGCTCTGAGACATTTCAACAGCGCAAAACAGTCCTTGAACTGACTCACCTAGCCAGCCAAGACTACCTCTTGGCTAAGGATTCATATGGAAATATGAAGATAGTGTTTCTGAAACCCACACCACTTTTTCTCCCCCCTGTAGATCACAGCCTGTAGGGCATATTGCAGGACTGCTTGAAGTTTCTGGCTGCAATACTTGCTGGTCCCATCTCCTTCTCTCTTTTCACTGTGGGAGTCTCCAGCAGATGGATGCAATGCAGAGCAGCCCTGCTGCTGGGACTGGACCAGCTTGATGAACTAGTCCCTTTCCCCAGCTCTAATTTTCGGGATGTAAAAAGTAGCATAAACTATTCCCCTAAACTATTGTAACAATAATCAGTGTTTCTAAATCCTTTCAGGGGAAGTTCACCAACCTAAACCTATTCTTTCAGGATATACTGTTATAACTATAGAGAATGACTAAAGCGATAGTCAACTGACATATCTTTCAGCCTGATAACCAAAACAAGCAACAGAGGTACAAGAGTGTTATTACAGTTTTTAGCAACAAAAATTCTTTAGAGAGGAGTATTTTAAAACAGTATGTTTTAAATGAATAAAACTAAGATTCCCTCCTGCAGATTTAATTACTTAGCAAATTTTGGAACAGGACAGCCTACATATTCCTCAATAGACTGTTTAAAAACATAGCATGAAAAAAACATAGTGGGCAGATGTTTGACATTTACATTCTCAAGCAGTTCTGTGATCACTAATGTAGAGCCTCAGAAACAGGTTTATAATCCATGTGCAAGCGTGTCTGTGTAGAGACGGAGCGGGTAAAAGAACAATAAGCAAAACCGCCCACTGCAATACTTTCACTTGTTTTAAAACTCTGCATTGTTGCCCAGCAGCTTTTGTTGCCTGGCAATGCAAAAAACACAGGTGTGCAAAAAGAAGTTAGCGCTTAATGCCCAGCTTGTGATTTGGTACTGACATGTTCCATTCTTATTGACCACCCAGCCTCTCACACCTAATTGATTGTTAGCTTAAATGTGATTATTTTCCCTCCTGAAGGCAAGAAGTAAGCCAGCTGTGTGTTTCCCCCTGTCTCATTTGCTAGGGAGAGTGGATTCTGAGACCTCTCACGAACAAAATAAATGCTCATGTTGACAGCGACTTCATGTTCAGTTGTTCAAAGGGCTGCAGTAGCACCCGAGGATACAGCAGCAGCTAAAGGAAGGTGCAAATATCCAGCTGAAGCATCACTTACTATCTTTTGATATCAAACTAGAGATGAAAAACACCTGCTATCCATTCTATGAGGCTGCCAAGTATTTCTCTGTGCAGTATACTTTTCAGTACTGTCTTGGTTTAGTTTTAAATATCAAGTTATTGAGAATTCGACAGTTTCTGTTGGGAGCTTGGGCTGTGCCTTGCTGATTTTGCTGTTATGACATTTCTCTCGATTTTTCTAGCCTGCATTTTTATTTTCTTAACTTCATGCCACAGCTAATTATAGCTTAGAGGGTGCAAGTAGGAAAGGGGATGGGGAAGAAGGAAACCCACCAGCCCAGGGAGAAGATGGTAGGCAGTGCTTTGAGGTGCACCCACAAAGCAGCAGAGAGGGCCAGCAAGCAGCAGAGAAGTGAAGAAATAGGAAGTGAGGCAGCAGTCATGAAGAAAGTATGCAAGGAAGCAGTTACCCTGCAGGGAAGGAAAAAAGCAGGACAACTTTCAAGGGCAGAGATTAATGTAACTTGGGGATGGCTGCAGTGACAGGATTTGGGGAAGAGGAGAGAGGAACCGAATTACCAGGAAAAAATGGCCAGTGGATACAGCAGGCAAAAAATCAAGGAGGAGGCAGAAGAAAATGGTGGGGCTCAGGTAAATGAGCATGAAAAGAGTCATTATGCTTTTGTACCTATTAAATTATGCTTTGTGCCTCCTCAAACCAGAAGCAAAATTGCATTGGGTCATATCTATGCTATAAAGTTCTGCAGGCATACTTACACACCGGTCAGATGTGCAAAGGGGTACGGTTTGCAACTGAGGCTAAAGCAGAGCTGTGCTACCAAAAGCAATGAATGTTTGGAGTTAGGCAGTCAGAACCATACTTTCACCAGCGCAGCTTGTGTCATTCAGACAATGGTAAGATAAGCCATACTGGCAAAAGCACAGTTTTGCTGTTGTAAACTGTACCGGGGGTAGATATTCTTCTGCTGCAGCGTACGGGGTGTAACTACACCAGGAGAGCTCTTTGCTTGTCAAAACAGCCCTGCTCTATTAACAGATTGTCCATAATGGAGACACGATTAAGAGAGGTAAAAGGAATTCTTCTACTGACATGACTTCCACAACCACAGCAAAAACTGTCAGCACAAGGGTTTTCCTGGCAGAAAAAGATAGCTGTTTAGAGCAGAGGGGTGTTAAGATACAGACATATTTTAGATAACTTCTGAAGCTTTCATACAGGAAAGTATTTGCTTCTACAAAAAGAAAACTCAGTAATGGCAAAGTGTCTCATTATTAGGGCAATGTGGATAAGAGCATTTAAGTCCTTTTACCTTTATTTATCATTCAACATTCACTTGTTTTTAAATAAAGAATTCTTGAGAAGAAAGTATTCTCAATAAATGTTTCTGCATTCCTGTCTTCAATTTGGATAACAGATAATATGCTCCATAATCCTCTTCTGTGCCATACAAAGAAGGTGAAACTTCTCTTAATGGGCATATAGGGAGGAAAGATTTGGTAGATAGATAAACTTTTTTTTTCCCAATTACTTTGGTGGTCAGAAGGGACTGTACTCTAACTGAAATGAAACTTGAAACGGAAAAATATCCTAAACCACTATTATCAAAATGAGCACAAGAGAGCTGTTACCTGAAATGATTCACTGAATGGAAATCTCAACTCTTGAAACAAATGATTTCTAAGAACAGGGAACAGACATCAGCCTCCTCCTCAAAAGAACTCCAAGTAACTAGAAAGGGCAGAAGGCATTTAAACTCCCAATTTTCAGCTTGCAATCAGTGTTTACAGCAAGGGTTAAATCTCTTGGGATTAATGTCTATGAAAATATCCTGAAATCCTAATAATCATGCAAATTTTTTCCTGCAATCTCTTGTGAAGTGGTAATAGACTGCTGTGGCTCTCTAAACTCAACAGAGAAATAATCATCTGAGCTATAAATTTTGATTAAATGGCAACTGCAAATAAGATTTTCTCTAATAATTTCCTGAACAATCTTATGTACTCACTTCACATACACCTTCTGAGCTTGTTTCATTAGGTTGTTTTCCTCTATGTCCTTTCCCTTGCAGAAGTGGCTGAAGGTAATTCTTAGAGTGCAAATGAGCAGCCTGAATAATTCAGCAAAATGATTTTTTAAATGCTTAAATGCAAAGAAACAAACAAACCAAAAACCCCAAGAAGAGTCCTGAGGGCAGAGTCTAATGTCACTAGAATAAGAGTTACACAGCAGACAGACGAAGAGGAGGCTGAGGAGAACACTGCTAAGGTGTCCAGTGGCACAGTGGATCGGAGAACTATATTCTTACCTCTTGAGATTTGGATGTAAAGCCTGATTTAAAATACACATAAAAATGAATGTGATCAATTCACCTTAGAGCCTTGAGAGCAGTGGTCCTCATGTAAAAGTGACCTGTTGAAGGACAGTAATGCCCTCCACGATTGCTTATCCCCCTACAGGCACATACATACACGCTAACTAAGGCTAGAGAGCTGCAAGAGAATTCTGACTGAAAAGTAAGATTGCTTTTGTTTCCTGTTTATTTTTATCTGGTATTTATAGAGTTTTGCTATGATTATATGCAATAAAGAACTGCGTAGTGAATATTCTCCTACGTGACTTGAGATTCAGAACTGTGGTTTCTGCTGTAAATGGGAGTGATTCACCTCAGAAGAACTAGTCTGTTGTTCTCTAGGCACACACTTAATCAGTAAACTCCTGCCTGCTGTTTTTCTGTTGATCCCTGGTCCACCAGCCAATGGACACAATTCACCACAGTCCATACAATTTTGCGGGGATAATCTCAAAGACAGATCCACATATGATGTTCCTGGTCTAGACTCCAGGTTACTGACACAGCAAAAGAGAGGAAATATCCCCTGTGCCAGCTTGAATGTGGTGATTCAGTAGAGCTGGTATCATTAGCCCTGTCCTGTGATGAACACCACATTACCCAACTACACTGGAAAAGAATGAGCAGGCTCAGATTTCCTATCTGGAAACTGACAGCTGTTGCAAAACTTGGTACTTGGATAATACTGCATGTAAATAGGAACTACAGCAAAATCTTGTGGCAGTAAATTGAGGCTAAATTGGCACAAAAATGGTGAGTTTTGGAGAGCTAGGACAACAGTGGAATGAAGAGAAAGTAAGATGGGAGTGGTGTATCACAGTCCAGTATCCAAAAGTTTGGTAGCATGGAAATTAATACAGACAGTTCCTGGCATGATTTTGGGCTAGTGCTGATTGCAGAGGACTGCTGTACAGCTGGGGTACTCGTGTGAAAATGTTAGCAGCATATGTAATAAAAACCACTGAAGTGGAATTATACAGAAATAAGTTATTATTGAAACACAGCTGTACTTTGAACAAAGCGTTGAGGAATTTATAAGACAATGATTTGCCAAAGGGAACAGCATCAACTTATCTCAGCCAGAGAGCCACAACCAGTTCCTGTGGCTGCTCCCCACCGCCGAGCGCAAACCCCACTTCCCTCCAGCAACGAAATCGGGACCCAAAGCTTTAATTGCATGGTGTGCTCCACATCAATTCCTATACATTGATGTCCTTTCTTCATATGAACTAAAACCACATGTCAGTGTCTTGCAACTTTTTCATACTCTTTACCCTTGCTATCACTCTTATCATATGAAAGTCGATCACAAGTGAGTTATAATTATTCAGCTAGCAGCTAAGTGGTGAGAACATCAAAGCACAGGTATGTTTATAGGGTTAATGCATGATTATTTTAGCATCCCAAAGGCTTTGGAATGCCAGACCATCCAATTATCCCAGGGCTATCTGAGAAGAGGGAACTTCATGTAATTAGGAGGGGTTAAACTAAGATTTCAGGATCAATAAAATACATCATGTCACCACTCACACTGCCTGTTTTTCCCCAAACTTTACAGAATGTAATACTACAATTTTTAGACTTTAAAAAGTGAAACAAACATGTAAAATCAGACTGTAGGATTAGTAATTACATTTTAGTTTTTAAATAGAAAAATCTTTACATTTGCCAGACATCATAAATATACGTATCAGATCTGCCACTTCTGAATGAGCATGAGATCCATTAAGTCACATGCTCTGTTTCTGCTAGGAACCAATACTTCACCCATATTGAATACATTCTAATAAAAGGTGGGTTTTTTTTCTAATTGGGATGCCTGACGTCAGATATTTGATTCTGAATTTTCCAGGCACCTACACAGCCTGATTTCCAGAGATGTTGAGCACATTCATTGCCTCTATAGCTGCTGCGCAACCCTGAAACTTAAGCACGTGAGTACGAATTAGAAGCCAAACTAGTCATCCCATTTTAAAAATTAATACCATGATGAATATAACCAGTTCTGTGATCTCTGATGAAAATAGGATGAAAATGAGTGGAAATATTTTCCTGCATCTTGGGATTAGTTTAAAAGTGAAACTTGGTGAGAAATATTCATTTAGAAGCCTCTACAGTTTGAAAAATTTGCTGCAGCATGTTGAAGCTCTTGGAAAACTATTGCTAAGAAAACAAGTTAGATTCTTCCCAATGAATTCTAAACCGGTGGGAAAAGTGGTGGAGACTACTTTGATTTAAAGGGAGATAGGAAGATTGCTGTGATCACAAAAGAAAAGGCTTTCAGGAGTACAAATAATATAATGAAGAAATAGGTTGAACTTTAAGGAAGAGGGATGTAAGTAAAGAGGGGTTTATGTAGATAATTTGAAAAATTCTGTTTAGTAAGGTTTTCTTTGATTATCAAGCACCAATTATGATTCGTACACAGAATGACAAAATGATCTCCTAAAGAGATATTCTTCTATAGCCTGTATCCATGAAAAATTAGAGGATGGAGTCAGCTACCTAAGAATGGAATACATTTTCCTGGTACAGTGGGAAGGGGTTAGTGTGCAGACAACAGCAAAGAGACTGTTAATAATATTGCATAACAGACGTCCCCTTGTAAATGTGACCTGCAAACATCTTTAAACAGTCTAGTAATATTAGATGTTTGCCAAACGCCTCTGAATATCACAAGGCTCCATGAGTTATTAACTTAAGCATGGAATAGCTGTGCGCTTTGTGCCTTTGCAGGATTTTGGCGATCCGCTCTTAGTGATGATGCTGCATGCTCTCTGCTGGCTGTGCCTCGTCCATAAACCCTTCCTGCAGACCTCACTGCACAGTTAGAAAGAGAAATGTTGACTTATNGTTAGTGTGCAGACAACAGCAGAGAGAGCTGTTTTAATAATATTGCATAACAGACGTCCCCTTGTAAATGTGACCTGCAAACATCTTTAAACAGTCTAGTAATATTAGATGTTTGCCAAACGCCTCTGAATATCACAAGGCTCCATGAGTTATTAACTTAAGCATGGAATAGCTGTGCGCTTTGTGCCTTTGCAGGATTTTGGCGATCCGCTCTTAGTGATGATGCTGCATGCTCTCTGCTGGCTGTGCCTCGTCCATAAACCCTTCCTGCAGACCTCACTGCACAGTTAGAAAGAGAAATGTTGACTTATTGGAGCACTTTCCATTCTTTGGGGCCTACTTTTCATTTCAGCATTTTATTTATCATTTGGCATTCACATTAACTCTCCAAAGCAAAATTCCCGATCCCGTTACACAGACACGNGCTGTGCCTCGTCCATAAACCCTTCCTGCAGACCTCACTGCACCCACAGTTAGAAAGAGAAATGTTGACTTATTGGAGCACTTTCCATTCTTTGGGGCCTACTTTTCATTTCAGCATTTTATTTATCATTTGGCATTCACATTAACTCTCCAAAGCAAAATTCCCGATCCCGTTACACAGACACGCTGGTCCATTGTAGGAATATATAGAATTATAATATCACCCACAAGGTGCTTTCTGGGGCATTCTTCGAAAAACGTGTGTCTGAACCAGAGAGGACCTGGAGGTAAAATAGTGTAAGGATGAAAAGGCTCATCCTCAGATGAATAAAATATACAACACGTACAACTGTTGTGCATCTTACACAGACTGCTTCTTTGGCGGAAAATTGTATTTTAGGGGATGAGTTGAAGAAGAGTGAAGATGCAATGTATTTAGTTTCCTCCCCTATCCAGAACCCTAAATCTGCATGTGCATTTCCGTTGCTTTAAAAATGAAACCAAAAATATCCATTAATAAATTCAGATATCAGATTAAGGCGCAGTTCCTCTGGTATCAAAGTTGTATACATGCTTCAGTGCAATGAAGTACTATTATTTTTTTAATTGGGAGGATTTAAATTCCAAGTTACTTTGTGTTTCTCATAAAAAAAGTTCTGTGTCTTGCTGGGCATATTCAACAGAAAGAAAATAAGACAGTGTAACTGACAGGTCTAAATGCTTATAAAACTGTTACTCAATTGTCCAACGTTTGTTACATCCTACAAGATTGGTTTCTGAGGCCTGCTCTGAGAAAAGGTAAAGTTACAGAAATGCTGATATACCCAACTGTAAGGAATTCCAAAACTGTGTAATTCACCTACTATCAGTTTTCTGTACAATAATAAGAGATATACAGTAGAACTTAGTAATAAAATAATAACACTTAAACTACTAGAAACCATCCTGATTTCAGAGAACAAAGNCTGGAGGTAAAATAGTGTAAGGATGAAAAGGCTCATCCTCAGATGAATAAAATATACAACACGTACAACTGTTGTGCATCTTACACAGACTGCTTCTTTGGCGGAAAATTGTATTTTAGGGGATGAGTTGAAGAAGAGTGAAGATGCAATGTATTTAGTTTCCTCCCCTATCCAGAACCCTAAATCTGCATGTGCATTTCCGTTGCTTTAAAAATGAAACCAAAAATATCCATTAATAAATTCAGATATCAGATTAAGGCGCAGTTCCTCTGGTATCAAAGTTGTATACATGCTTCAGTGCAATGAAGTACTATTATTTTTTTAATTGGGAGGATTTAAATTCCAAGTTACTTTGTGTTTCTCATAAAAAAAACTCTCAGTGTCTTGCTGGGCATATTCAACAGAAAGAAAATAAGACAGTGTAACTGACAGGTCTAAATGCTTATAAAACTGTTCCTCAATTGTCCAACGTTTGTTACATCCTACAAGATTGGTTTCTGAGGCCTGCTCTGAGAAAAGGTAAAGTTACAGAAATGCTGATATACCCAACTGTAAGGAATTCCAAAACTGTGTAATTCACCTACTATCAGTTTTCTGTACAATAATAAGAGATATACAGTAGAACTTAGTAATAAAATAATAACACTTAAACTACTAGAAACCATCCTGATTTCAGAGAACAAAGGAAGAGATGCTGTTTATATGACATTTACTACCTCCTTGTAAGTATAGACTGTCTCGAGGTTATTAGCCGGTTAAAAGAGAAATAGCTTTTTTTCTTCCTTATTGCAAATATTTCTGCCAGGATCTTGACAAGATCTGAAGAAGACCACAGTAATGATATCACGCTGCACAAATATTTTCTTATCTAAGATGCTATTCTACCATAGCCAAGCTTAAGATTAGAAGATGCTAACCTTGAATAAACTTCTGCTGCTTTGTGTGTACTAATACGGTGCTGGAGAACTCTCCATGCAGTGAAACTTGTATGTAAAATACTTCTGCAACAGCTCTGGCTGTCTAATTTCATGTCATGTTCTTCACCAAGACTCTTAACTCCCTTTATAGTAAAACAGACAGTTTTGGGAGCACCACTGCACAGCTGAAGGAACTGAGGCGGTGAGAGGACAGCTAATCAGCAAGATGTAGAAAGGCCAAGGAACAGGAGACCCCTCTCCTAGCTCTGGGCCTGCTTATATCAAAAGTGTGCACTTCAGTGCATGAAATAGAGTAGGCTTCCATTAAAGAAGGAAGAGAGGTGTGAGCTGTATAATCATGTTTAAAGAAAAATGTTTAGAAATTGCAGAAATCGCATCACTGACTGGTACACTTCTACTTTTACAGCTTCTGAATGCAAACCAGCCTGTAGCTGGACCTCTGCTTTACACACACTGGTAATAAAAAAAAAAAATCTGCTGGTCCTTGACAACTCAGGAACAGACACAAAAATAAATATAGGGAATGATGGATTGATGCTTCTAGGAAGGCAAGCTGTGGGTTGAATAATACAGGGGGGAAAAAGAGAGAACACAGACAAGGAGGCAAAAGGAGGAAAGGTTATGGGGAAGGATTTTGCCTTGTCCAGTGCTTTTGTTGTGAGGTTCACTCCTGACCTTAACTTTTAGGGTGAAAAGGCCTTGTGACACAGCAGAGCTGGTGTGCGTTTGTCACATGGAGAAATAATTTGAGGAGCGTGTACAGGTGTTTCCTGTGTTGCAGAAATCATCTCTACAGAGACTCTTGTTTGCGATTACCCAAGACTTCAAAGAAAATACCAAGATGGATGTGCAAAAGGTCCTGCCAATGCCAGGATCCACCATCTATTTTCTAGTTACTAAAACAGACACAGACACATCTCCCAGGAATGCCCAGGAGGAAGCTCTGTCAATGGCAGCTCTTCAAAATAGCCCTAGATGTAAAGATGATTCTTCCTTTACCATTCCCTACTGGCTAGCATCCCTAATGAGCATTTCTAGAGTCGGGCCGTACTTTTTTGTAAAACATTTCTCTCCATATCCTGATTTTTCTTAAATTGTTCTGCTGCTGATCAGCTGCACTGGAAGGCTCTTACCCTCTAGCAGAATTTCATTTTTAGTCTTAGATGATATGCTTCAAACCCAGTCCCCTTCACTCCAGCATGATGCTACTATTTGTTTGCATCATCTTTTGTGTCAGGAAGCATCTCCTGCAAAACGACTTCTACAATTCCTTCTAAATTTTACTATTTTGATTTTGCGGCACTCAGTTCTGATTTTTTCAGAGCAAGCTGTATACAGTGAGACTGTGCTTTTCAGAGGTGTTGACCTGAAACGCTTTGTTACTCATCAAAAAATGGGGTGCTGAGAAGTGCTGAGAAATACTGAGAAATCTGTGGCTGGAAAACGGGGAATCAGATAGGAAGCTGGTGTGCTTTGTGAAGTCCGTATCCATGTCTTCCCTCCTCAGGCCTTCAGTGCAGAACAGGCACTGCCAGGTGGCTGCAGAGGAGCTGATCTGTCAGGCAGGCGCTCTAACTGTGTGCCCTGGGCTTGGGCGGGAGGGCCCGTGCACAGACCTGTGACCTGAAGCACAGCCCTTTTGCAGGAGAGAAAAGAGTACAGCCTTGGGCAATGAAACCTAATTTCACTCCAAGGAGTGTTAGTTAATAGGAACTCAGAGAAAGCAGGATTATACCACAGTGACTGTTTCCAATGAAGTACGAAATGTCTGCATCTCTCATGGTCCAGTCACTGCAGAGCCTCTCCCGTGGGTGTTGGCTGACTTACAGTGAATTAAGATAAGGGGAGCTGGGTGGTAATTAAGGCTTTTATATGCATGTTTTGAAACAGGATCCAGTAAATTCACAGCTAAAATTTTGAAAAAAACAGAGTAGGTTAAGCATTTTAAGTCCATCGTGTTCTTACTTGCAAGATGCAAATCTTCTGAGCTCTTGCTGTAGCATCCCACTGGAAAAGGGGCTGTAAATCGTGAAATATCTTACTTTTGTCGTTTGGGACACTACAAAAACAAGGGAAATATGTTTAATGAACATTCTTCTCGTTCAAAGCATTTCAGTAGCTCAGCTCTGATATTGTTTCAAAACTGTTTTCTCAAGGCCCTCCAGCACATGGCGATATGAAAAAAAAAGTTGTCAGACTGGTTTTAACACATCTTTTCAATACTGATAAGCAAAAGTTCACAGAAATAATTCCCAATAAGATACATGTGGGGATATACCTTTCTTAAGGCTTTCTTGTTGGATTCAAACTTTAAGGAGACCTGTTGCATTCCAAGCTTAACCAGCCTCTTTCAAAGTTATTAGAAAAGTACAGGGATGTGTCAGATGCTGTGCTGAGGAGAGTCTATGTCACATCCTGTTAATCGTGTCTGCTTTTAAACTTGTTTCGTAAGTGCAGTGAGTGGCTGACAGTCTTCAGCTGCAAACAGCTTTGAAACTGCATGCGCTGAGTTCCAAAAGAAAACACTGCTGTATTTTGGTTGCTAGAGGTAAAACACTCGATAAATAGCTAGTTTTTCTTAATTAAGTAAACGATTTAATCTTGAGGCTGCTTTGCTTAAGAATGCCATCATTAAAATGGTAATGGGCTTTGAGGTCCTTATTCAGCTTGGTATGGCATCCTACCTTTGCTGCTATTGTTTCATCCTGTTTACACAGAAGTTTCTGCAATTCAGTCTGGTAAGAGCAAGATACTAACCAAGGAACTAAAGCTCAAAAATAGCATGTGACTAAATCTTCGAGTCTATATTAATAGGGTCCAATCTATCCTCCCCTTGAAGACACACAGGCAGTTCAGTAGGATGCAAAATGGTTCCTCTGCTAGGCAGAAGCAAGATGAGCTAATATATTTCTAAAAAATATTATTATCTATTTTGGAAATAGATAATTTTTAAAAGCCAGGACATGCTAAAATTACTCAGAAAATAAGAATTTACTAAACCAAGCACATTAGCTTGCTAACACAATTTGGTAAAAATTAATACATCTTTTTTTTCCTCTCTAATAACCATGGGATTCAGCTGAACACAGTTAGGAAAAGCCTTATTTAAATAGTGGGGCTTTTCCCCCTCCTGATTTTCCAGTCCAAGTTAAGTCAAACCCAA
The DNA here is from genome assembly GCA_013400655.1 of Mystacornis crossleyi. Classification (NCBI taxonomy): domain Eukaryota; kingdom Metazoa; phylum Chordata; class Aves; order Passeriformes; family Timaliidae; genus Mystacornis; species Mystacornis crossleyi. Next base: position 33,777 of record VYZQ01017985.1, read on the forward strand.
AGCAAAAATACTTTGGCAGATGCACTCAGCTATCAAACCTGTAACTTTCCTATGCTTCTTTTTCCACACTAGTGCATTAACCACCAGCCTCTCACTGCAGACTAAGCCCATGCCCAAATCTTGGCAATAGAGATGCTGTTCAAAGCAGCCACAGGTTAAGGTCAAATTCTCTGTTATACCTAAGCTGTGCTTCATGCTTTGTCACATTATCTGGTCCTTCTGGGGGACCTCTGAGACATCCCTGCAGATTTAGAGTGGCGTCAAGGTCCCTGTCATTCACCCTTGAATGGAAAGGCCTTTTCCAGAGCCAAGAAAAACTAGAAAGCAGCAACTTTCTGGCCACACCTCCTTCCTCACATCATCCCTACAGAAAGGGATGGGGGGAATAGATAGGAAACACCATGCTCCTGCACAGAGAACAGGAGAATTTTCGTGTGACTGTTTCCATAAGGCTTAGCGTGCCCTTTGCTTGGCCAGAGTGGCATAAACAGGGCCCCAGACTAACAGCAAAACCAGACCCTCCCTGCCAGTAAGGGAAGGAATGGTTGGTAGCACAAGTGCTTCTTCTGTAATGTTTAATTTTCCCAGCTCACTGGGTTGCCTCAACACCCAGGGAAAATATGCTGGTAATAGGTGGGACCATCAAAAATTTCTGTGGCAGGCCCCAAAGAGGAAGTTTCTAACCTGGCATTTTCACGGACAATGACAGAGACTTGTGGGATCCCCCGCCCCGATCTGCAAGACAGCTCAGTGGCAGAGGCCCTTGCAAGCAGATGGCAAGAAAGACTGTCCACTGACTGCTCTGCATGGCCAGAAAAGTTGACAAAACCAAGTAATATTGTTCCACTAAAAAATAAGCATGACACACCTAAGCCATTATAGATCTTAAAACTGTGGATGAAGACTGTCTAAATATTTTCCATTACAGGAAGCAATAGGCTACATTCATCTATAAGGTATCACCCAGGCCTTACACTGAGTTCTGCTAGAGAAAAGCTTTGTGGTCCATAGCACTTAAACCATTATTGGTTTCTACTTTTTTTTTTTTAATA
>VYZQ01017993.1:0-39776 GCA_013400655.1 Mystacornis crossleyi
CCCCCGCCCCAACAGCTCTCCCTACCGCAAAACCTGCACACTTTCTGAATGCTCATCTGGCATGGGAGAGGAGATAGTTTGCTCTTTTTCCTGGAGCAGGAGATTCCTGTATTCCCATTTGTGGTTGTTTCGCGAAGCCTTTTGCAGGGATCTGCAGTGGTGATAAGCCCTTGCATGAAGGAGCATAGCCTTGGCTGTCCGCATGCAGCGTACGCCCGCAGTGAGCTCCGCAAAGCGGGGGCACTGCTCAGCCCTCCTGAGGGGGTGGTGTGCCCGCACAGGCCTCCCTGGATCGCTACTGCTGCAGCTGCACGGGACCCTGGCAAAATGCACAAAGTAACTGCCCTCAAAACCTTGCAAACTCATTCCTGTCTGCCCAGGGGTGATTTTTTTTTTTTTTTCAGTCATGGGAAGTCCTGGAGACATTATTAATGAGTTCAGCTGAGGAAATCACACAAGGAACTGTGGGAGAGGGAAGGTTCCTGCGTGCGTGCGAAGCGTGTACTAGAATGTGTGCAAAGAGGGTAAGGAGGTGTGGTAAAAATCTTAAGAAGGAATGAAAGAAATGAAACAGAGGTGAGGCAGTGTTAAGACTTGAAAATGAAGGGAAGGAGCTGGAAACTGGGAAACTGGAGAGGGGTAGCCATTGGAAAAGAAAGGCTTAGTTTTTAGTCCTTTCTTAAATCTGATTTTATAAATCAGTAAGTATCAAGCTCATGTCAGGTGACTGTTGCTACGAAAATATGAAGGGGGTTAAATATCTACCAGTAAGAATTTGAGGGAGAACTTGTTTTCAAGTAGTTTTGCTTAGTGATTCTTGCTACTGAGTCAAATTTTTGTCATGTTTGGGACAGAAATAGCTCATATATCTGAGTGACCTTTTAATTTCTTTTTCAATCTTCTGAACTGTAGTGAGTAATGAACTGTAGTGAACAAAGAAAGCATTAAGAACAGGCGTGGTGCAGATTTTGCTGCATGTTTGCAGTAGACCAAAGAGCTCTGTATTTCTCTGGGTGTGATATAGCAAGAACCTGCTGTGAGAGTAAGATAATCTGGGACCAGTGATGGTTCAGATTAAAGAGGTGGTTTCTCTCCATGTGATGGTAGTTTATGATATCCCCATAGCAGTGGTCTTTTTTTGCTCAGTGTTTATACATCACCTAGCACAGCATGGTGTGATCTGTGGACTCTGATTTCTGCTTCTCTTTGACCTGCAAGTGCTAATGAGGCAAGGAGTGCTTGTGAAGGGCTTTTTTGCCTAGTCACATACCTGTCTGAAGCAAAAGTTTATCCTTTGGCATGTGCCCCAGGCTTCCCGTCTGCATCTCTTCCCTTGCAGGGACTTCTGCAGAGAATCACAACAACTAGCTGTTTTGTAGGAAAAAGGATGTTATGTGCTACAGAGAAGGGATGAGAAATGACGTTTCAGCCAAGTTTCATTGTATGAGGGGGAGGAGCATGCAGCAGCGGGGGAAGCAGCATGAGATCAGTGGACTTTTTATTGCACAGCATGAAAAGATCCCACAACTAAAATCAGATCTAACCTTTGCTTCCTGTGTGTCTTACAAGAAAGGTTTTCCATGTAAGGCAAGGAAAGCCTGCTGTAAGGAAGCATGTGGCTGTCATTTATTTCAGAAAATGTGTCTCAGCGTTCAACTGTAGAAAAACAGACCAAAGAGACCTGTGGTAGCTGCAGCCTTTATTGCCCACGTTTGCGCTATTTAAAGACTAGTCTTCTCCAGTTTGATTCTGGTGAAACAGCAGGCTTGCCTAAAGTCTACTGACTACTTGCAAGTGAGGGGATTTAGCCAGGCATTGCTGGGGATAGGCCTGACATTTCTCAAGTGAACATAATTGGATTATTTAGCTGATGGTAAGCCAACACCTTTCCAGCAGGTTTCTAGAGCTCTGGTTTGACTCTTGGTAAACAATTTCTTATGCAAGTCACCTATACAAAGCCACCTACACTTCAGGTGTGGTTTTAAAAAGAACTGTTGATTATATTAATCACTCCTCTGAAGTTCTTTAAGACTTTCATTCCTGATACCCTTTTTTCCCTTATACTTTTTCTTGACTTACAATAGTGGAGGAAAAAAATTCTGTCTCGGAAATGGAGATTTAATAATTTCTTGGCTAAAGAAGCCAAGGATTCCTTTTTGCATCTTGAAATGAAGGTGCTTGCAGACCTTGGGTTAATCGTAATGTCTAAAAACTAGTTTCAACTCTCAGCATTAGCTAATTTCATGAACCAGACCCTCCCAGGATTAATGATATTAAAGCAGTAATGTGCATGTCCCCTGTTTCAGTCTCCTCCTCAGCTTTTTTTTTTTCAAGCTTCTGCAAAGTTTGAGAATCCCATTGTAGGTTGTGCTTCTCTCTTTTGTTGCAATGTCTTTCACGTTACTATCACTGGTTTTAACTCAAATCCTTTGCATTTTGTGTGTAGGCCTGGGTGAACACTTGTAGAAGGGAACTGGGATCCCTCTGCATGTTCTCATCTCTTGATTGGTTTGCAGGTGAGCTCCGTAGCCTGCTCTCAGGAATGTGCAGTGGTGTTGAGCATTACTGTGCTCTGAGATGACACGGTTCCCACAAGGCCAGCTCTTTCTTCCTTTTGCGTTTCTTCATTCCCATCAGATCAGGAGTCCTTCCTGCAGTTAGGAAGTCAAGATTATTTCCCCAGAAAAGAGAGCGAGCGAAAATTTTGGGTTGGGCATTTTGGAACTGTTGAATCATGCCAAGCCGGGCCAGGAGACACTTCAGAGACAGAGTCAGAGAAGTGGGTGTTTGCTTTATGCAGCCCGCTGGGTGTGTGGGGGATCGCTCCTCTGAACACACACACCCCGGTACTCTCTACAGCACACTATTATGGGTTAAATTATGAATATTCATCACATTCCTTGGGACAGGCGTGGTTATACAAATTATTTCTTGGAAGTCGTTAATATCCTAAGTGCCATGCATGCGCTGTGCACTCTGGTGGTCGCACTGAGGAAGGCTCCTCTTCTTCCTCGGGGGTCTTTTGATGAAGGCTAGTAGTCTTCCTCAGATGCACTTTTCACCTTTCCTTCCGGAGCATGCGTAGTCCTTTGAGGAATGGTTCAGCAGTTTCTGAGATGATCCTTGTCGCCTTTATCTTGACAAGATTAGGGTGAATCCGGCTTCTTCAATTAACATTTGCTGTTGGAACTAACATTTGCTGTCTCCTAATAGTTAACTGTGCTTACATGAGTTAGCTGTTGACCAACTCTCTCACTGTTGATATTGCAGACCATCACCTGCTCTGCATTTCTCCTTTCTGGTGGAAGTACTTGCAGTGTTTGCAAGGAATGGTGTTCCCTTGATGATTGTGGTGTTAAGTTGTACCTGTAAATTCTATGAGGCCTCCCTCCTGAGAGCCTTTGTCTTTGGGAAAGAGTAACCTTTTATGTCATGACTTCTGAAACTTGCTCTTGGTCTAGTGACAAAACTCAACAGTTTTATTTGGTCAGAAATAAAAATTTATCAGTGGGACTGCTTCTTCAAAGAACTTAAACTCCTGCGCAATCAATTACACTTGTTTCATAGCAAATGTAGCTTAACTATAATTAGCTTTTTCAGATTTGATTTGTCTGCAAGGAACTTGTGAAGACTGCTAATGCCTTTGATGTAAATAAAGCATGGCTGTTCTTGGCAGAGATGATGAAACCTAACCTTGGTCCCTCAGAAGTACATTGTTGAGTTCTGTCCTTACCAGCATGTGTTCCTACCTTTCAGAAGGGCTCACTGTAGCGTTTCACTGGGATTTCTTTTCATTTGCAAGGGTGGTGTGAAGCAGCCTTTGCAGTGATTTCCAGCAGCTAAACTCAAGCGCTTCTGAGGAGCAGGACTTGGAGTTAGAGGCTGTGGCAGTGTTGCTAGAGACCAGGGAAGCGAATGTGAGTGTTGGAGAAAAGGCTTCTGATAGCTATTGTGCTCTGTAGTATGCTGTAAGAAGGGTGGTTTCCTCAAAATGTGCCTTGTAGTGTCCTGTAGAGCCTTAGTGGAGCTATTTATTTTCCACAATGCAGGCTTGTCTTTGTCCTCCCCCCACTTCCCTCTGCATGTGAAAGAGTGATTCTGCTTCATGAGGAGTGCAGATCCTGAAGTGCAAAAGGAGACAATGGAGATCGATTGTTGTCCAGAGCCAAGTGTTGCTTACACCTGTTAATGTCTGGCTTATCCAGAAAAACAGCTCTAGGTGACTTAGAATGTGTATAAAAGCATGCAGAGACTACTCTTTTCACAAAATGAAGCTTGCAAGTGACTTTTAAAAAAATGCCAATGGAAATCCGGATAGCTGCAAGTGACAGACCACCAACTCCTCTGGATAGAGCTGCTGTGACACTCACAATCTCTCTGAACCTTATAGGTTCCTCCACCTTAGGTGGAGGTACAGATGACATTTGGTGTTTTGTTGGGGTGTTTTTACAGTTGTTTCTCTACATTTAGTGAAGAGAAGTGAGGTTATTAGAAAAAACACCAACCCCTTCTCCCCTCCAAATTCTTGGTCAATTCCTCTGCAGGAACCCTTTCTGAAAGCTCTGCATAATTATGGATAATGAGAAGCTCAGTTAACCTGCGCATGTAAGAGCATTACCGGTCTGATGTTGATGTTTAGACCTGCAAGATTCAGAGTTTTTTATTTGTAAAGCATGCCTTAATTTAAATGGTTGCTCTGTGATTTTTTAAACTGTTGCACCAGTTTCATTACTTTCCTGTTATTTGTCTGTTCAAGAGATGCTAGGGTATCGTTGAGGAAGTTTCTGATCCTGATGTCAAGCTGTTTGCATTCCTCTACACACATGTAGCATTTTTAGAAACTAACACTTATCTCTGTATGGGTTTTATTTAGAATGTTTGGCTTTAGAGGAAAAGGAAACTGGTAACACTGAAAGATGGTGTAAATGGATTTAACCAGTTGTTTTGCAGCAAATCCTTAAACTGCAGAGGCAAAAGGAAAATAGCTTTGGTGATGACAACTGCTGACTCTCAAAAGACTAAATTGCATATCAGACTTACAAAATGGGGAAAACAAATCCAGTCTTAAGGGTATGGTATAAAAGGGTGCATACCCTTTGAGAAACTTCAAAATAGATTAAATGAACATGAAAATCCTCTGCTGTTGAAAGTCATTTTAAATCACCTTCTCACTCTTTGGTGGATCTTGCATATTAATTTTGTTGTGCTGTAAGCTCTCATGGCTGATCTCTTTGTGCTGCTGCTTGGAGCACTGTGTTACAGGTAAAAACATGAAGAAGAGGACTTTTAAACAAGCTTGCTTTATATTAATTCTAATAACCTTTATTTAATCAATTCAGTCTGAGGGAACCTTGTTTCCAGAGACAGGAAATTGCTTGAGGATTACTGGCTGTCGCGGGACCTTCGTATTTATTTGCAGAATGTCTGGAAAAAAATAATAATAGAATCAGTCTTCCTTTAAAGGCAGTTGAAACTGGAGTTGCTGTGCTTTTCCCTTGAGGCTGAGTAGAGGTCACTGGGAATTCTGTGCTAGAGTGGTTTTTCTTTACATAGTTTCATGGCTTCCGTGTACTCATGCAGGGTGCTTGGAGACACCTCAAAACCCCAAGCAAAGCAGGGAGTGACCTGTTTCCCAAGTGGATGTACTGTTCACTGAGCTGCTAGTGGCTTGACATACTTATTCCTTACCTTCAGATAGTAGAGAGTTAAATATGCCTGCTCTAAAGTGCACTTTTTAGAGGGAACGGGGAAGGATCTTCCACTTTTCAGCTCTGTGTGTGCAAGAGGAGCAAGGCATAGAGGTGGGACAGCATGTGTGGTATCTTTCACGATCATGTGCCCAGCCTGTTGATATTTGAATATGCTGGACAAGGGAAAAAAATGCAGAAATTCAGTGAAGACTCTATAATCGATCTTCTTGCTTGTGTTACATGGATGCTTGCCTGATAGCTGGCCCATTCAGAGGTGGAGGACTATGACTGGAGCCAGGAGGGAGGCAGTGCCTGGGAGTGGTGTGCTTGGCTGAGGGACAGCAGGCAGGGAGGCAACTACCCAGGTCACTAGCAGGATGCTTTACCTCTATGTCCTGGTCCCTGTGGTGAAGAGGTGTTGCCTTTGGCTTTATCCAGGGTTTGTCTTTGCACATTTCAGGTGTCGAGAGGGAACCTGATCTTTGGAAGGGTTTTCCTTAGAGTTTTAAAGCCGACTGGACAAAGCCTAGCTGTGCTTTTGCAGACCTAGGTGATCTACCAAAACAGCCAAAGTATGAGGTAGAAGATTAAATAACCTGTATGCTCTGACTTCTGGGTGTATCTCCTTCTGACCTAGCATGAGCATGTGTGTGATTCTTGCCTGTGTGCAGCACCACTTTGTAGCCTTTCTCACTCTTGCACAAAACAAGTAAGGTTTACTGCTGAGCTTTTTGCTGTCTTTTGCTGGTCTTCTTTGTGTAACTTTTCCCCCTCTTTCAGCTTTGATTTCATGTGACTTCCTCTAGCTAAGCAAGCCTGTATTACCTTTGGCTATTTCAGAGCACTCTCACCCAGCTTTCTGGCTTTTAATCTGCATGGAAACCACGATGCTGGAGCCATGATTTAGGGGAATGATTTAGATATAGAGCATCTTTATGCATAGTAAATTGTTTTTTCCATGTTTCAATGTGGATTGAAGATGGAGATGGTTTTAGGAGCAAGAAGCTTGTACAACTTCTTGGCCTAGCGTATTAGGCTGCTCGCTTGAGTCAGAAGTGGTTTCACACACTTCAGGCCTTGGCAGCAAATCTGAGGTGGGAGTGTTTCCCTGTCTGCTGCTTCCACTGGCCCCAGAGTTGTCCTGGTGCAAGGGCCCAGTTTCCCCACGAGAGTCCTGAAAGTTTCTTTATTGCTGCGGAGGGGATGATTCGGTGTGAGATGGGTGTGGGAGCAGCAGTATGGGGGTGTCTGGTCAGCCTGGAGCAGGGAGACATCCTTCCACCAAGGTAGCCTGTAAATGCTTGGATGGTGGAAGGATGGGCCTCAACCCCAACTGGCTCTGCAAAGGGAAGGTGCCGAAGTTCAAGAGGTGGGCGGGACTGCAGGTCAGTAAAAGCTGAGGAACCATTGCTGCTATGTAAATAAGGTGCTGAGAGCTTCTAAATGAGCAGTTACTGACAGGCAGTGCTCCTTGGCTGCCTCAGGATCCCTTGCTTAACATTTTGTTTGAGTTTGTTTGATAACAACTAGACAGAGGCCTCTCCTTGGGGAGCGGAGGAGTGGGGATCCCTTTGACACTTGCAGAGTGGTGCAGAAGACTGATTGTGCTCCCTCTCCTGCTGCAAGTCAGAGCAACCTGTGTCCCTCTGGGCTACCCTAGTTCCAGCTAACAGTGGTTTATTTTTTGAAGTATTTTTTCTTCTAATAGCCATGCTTTGTAAAGTCTAAATGTCACTGAGTCAGGTGAGGGAGAAGTTGAAGCTTCAAACTGACCTTCTATTGAGATACAACAAACAGGTTTTATTTATGAAAAGTTTTATTCTGCAAACTCTTACTTCTCTACACTTCTTTCTGGCACGCTTCTCTCCTGCCCCAGTTTAATGGTGGAAATCTTTAACACAAAATCTAAGTCTTTAACACAAATCTTTGAATGATGGTTGTAGGTCTCAGATGATGGTTTGCTACTCTGCTGGTGAGAGATTGATCTATCCTGAGGATTCTGCTTGGAGTACTTGGCCTTCTCGTGGTGTGTGTATGTCCCCTTGTGACATGTAATGAGCCACTGTCCTTCTTGGAGTGTCTCTCTGGCTTGATTCTTCTAGCTTGTGCTGCTCAAATCAGAATGTAATCACAACTGATCCCTTGTAAGAAAATCAAATTAAGCATAACCTGTTGAGGGAAACCAGTTAGAGGAAGAAAGTCTGTGGGGGTCTTCTGCATAGCAATGTGTCTTCTCTGCGAGTAATTCTGGTAATTGTGAGAGTGATTTAAAAGAAAGCAAGCTGTTTGGGCTCCTGTTCCCCACCCTCACTTCTCTTGGTCCTATTGACTTTTGAAATTAATCTGTTTCACCTTGCCTGAAGTCTGAAATCTTTGGGTTGAGTGTTGGGTAGAGGTTGGTGTGCCTGCTGCTGGTGAGGGTGCCCCGCTGGGGAACCTGCTGGGGACGTTGGCAGCCGCCCTCGACCGTGGCTCTGTGGGAGCGGGTCTGCGTGCAGGCAGTGTGCTAATTGTCCTGTGGTCTTAATTGCAAGGGTGTTGAATGAGGATACAACATTTTTTTTCATTTTTTATTTTACACTGGCAAGAGTGATATGGCTCTGTGGAATAAAACGTGCCCAATGCCACTGTGATGGGCATCTGTCACAGTGAGCATTTGTGGCAATACATGTGCATCTGTGTTGTTAGCACAGTGCATCCTAAGGAGGAAAAGCAATAAGAAATATCTAGCAACTTTGCAGCTACTAAAAAAAACAAAAGTAAAGGGAAATAGTGAGCTAATGGGTACAAAACTGAGCCTAGTGCTGAGACCTTTTGAAGGCCTGCCTTACTGAGATCTATTGAAGTCATTCTCTGCTGTGTTAGAATCCCAAATGCAGTCTCAAGGCCAAAACCAGAATTTAAAACTGTGCTTTTTAACTTTCTCAGGTTGGTCAATGATTTATCTTGTTGGAAGATTAAGTTTTCAGAGGACTTAAGGGACAGTGTTATTTTTCAGAGTTTTTACGTGTGTGTGTTTATCTTTGAAAAGATCTATATGGTGACAGGCATTCAAACATCAAGGATTTGTTAGCCTGGAATGTTCTGATGTTACAAAACATCTCTTGCCGAGAACTTTATAAGATGAGATACAAATAACAAGCACTGTACAACCTTTGTCGTCATTCCTTGAAAGTGGGTGATACTTCTGTATAGTGGGTATTTTTATATCTGAGAAATGTAATCATTTTAAACTTGAGTTGTGTCTCACAGCTGTGCTTTTAGGAGTAAATGTAAGAGTTCCTCCATCTCCTAGTGTAGTTCTTGCTTAAATGTCAGACTGCTTCACTGAAGCTTATATTCAGAGGACTTTGATAGGAAAAAGACTTCCAAATAGATATCCTCTCAAGTGGCTGTGCAGCCTGGTGGTATTGCAGCTACATGTATAGCAGACTGATGCTTTTAGCCACATTAGCTGAAATGAAAGCACAAGAAATGGTAAGGATAGGGAGAAGCACGTTCTAGAAGTGAGGGATTATAAAATAATCTGTAATTACTGTACACAGGCTTTGTGGTTCATTTTCTGAAACAGATTAACACAGCTGCATATATGAGAATAGCATCCTGAATATACAAGTAACCTTACCCAATCCAGCGCTTCTTTGTCAATCCTGTAACTGAAAGTAACATCTCAGGTTTGGATGTGGTTACAAGAGATTCTGCCTTTGCAAGGCTTTTCTTTATTCTCCTTCCCTGAAGCCATTCCAGTTTACTGTGAGTTTTCTTTTTTAGGACTTATTATTTTTGGAAGGCGTTCTGGAACATTTTGTGCATATGGTCCTCTGTAAATGTGCTGTTGTACTGATTAAAGCTGAAAGTATGAAACCTAGCCTTTCTGATGCAGTGTGGCAGGGGGAAATGCTGAAACAATAGTTTCTAAAGGGAATACTTTTCCAAATAAAGACATTTTCAAAAAACCCACAACAAAAATTCACCCAAAAACAAAACTGAAAAATTGTGAGAGATGTATTCTCCACAGTCCCCCAGTCTCTAGTTCATCCCCACAGATTGCATAGATGACAGTATGTTTAAAAAAAAAAAACCTTTAAAGCAGATCTAGTACTTTTTTTAAAAATAACTATTTTCTTTTCATTCACTGGTGACATGATCCCACTGCTATAAGCATTTTTGTAATAGTGCGGAAATCTGCAGTGCATTGGAGTTGTGTGCATTAACCTAACTCTTCCCACTGCTCCTCCGCAGCTCTGTTTTTCTTCTTACTGGTTCCTGGAAGTTCACAGCCTGCCCGTAACTAGCTTCTCCTTCCTTATTTGGAAGGACAGTTGGATTTTGATCTCTTATCTTCCTCTTCCCAAGTAAAACAGAAAAGTTTCCAATGAAATTCTGTGACTTTAAAGGAAACATCTTAAAATCTGGGGAGCTAATGATATTTAGGGCTTTCTCTTGGGCTTACCAAAGCAAGGAAAATTGGGTTTTTATTTATTTTTTTTAAATAATAAAATTCAAATCTTCTGTGAATGTGTCAGACCTGGCATGACAACTACAGTACATGGAAATGGAGGAGGATCATCACAAGACTGAGACTGTTTCTAATGGTTTGTCTCTGATTCTGTTTCTAAAAGTGTGAGTGCTATTTGCAAGAATGTAAAACAAGCCCTGCTTGGCAGTTGTTAATCTACAACTCACTTGAGCGTTTCCATCATGCATGGACAGTGGAAGATACTGAATACTAACCCTTCTCCCCTCGGCAACCTGGCACCTCCTCTTTGCACACCTTGAAAAGTTTGTTCCTTCCTTTTTACTTACCTTTAAAAGGAATGTTGGAGTTAAAGTTTGTTTGGTCCACTCAGGAATATCTTGGAGCCTGATGTCCATTTCTCTGGGCTGCAGCAGGGAAGAAGCTCGTATACAAAGGCTTGCACCCAACTGCCACATGGAAGGGGAATAGCTGGAGGAAGTGCTCCTTGCAATTAGGTCAGAAAAATATGCCTGGCTAGCCTTAGGATAACTTTTAGAGGAGCATCAAGTGAGATAAGGAGGCAAGCAAGGGAGGGGTGCAAAAGCATGATCTAGGTACCAAAAGTACTTTAGACTGTGATAGGAAGGATAGAGAGGAGGAAGCTGGGGAGTAAGCTGTGCAAATTGGGGAATCTTGCAGATTTATTCACCTGAGGTAGGAATATTGGGGTGACTTTACCATTTGTAAGGTACTAGTTATCCAGTGGTGAAAAATCCAGTTCCCTGACTTAAAGCTTGGGTGTGCCTTAGTGAGTCTGTGGAGAGTTAGGCACATGCCATTTATAAGAGATTAAAATGGAATTTCAGAGATTAACCTCTCCAGCAAGCTTCTTTCTGAGCAAGCTCTAATGCTGCCTCTTGAAAATGGAAGTTGTGCATCAGCAACAAATGTTGGTTTAGTTTGAGATTTTTTTTTAATTTAAAATTTTAAAATTTAGAAGAAGTGCTCTAGAAACCTTCATGGGAGGGAGTAGGTAAAAGCTAAACCAAAACAATTATGTGAAAGAAACAGCCAAATTTGAAGGTCATAGGCCAAACCCTTGGCACAGCTGGGGAATGAGGATGGAAATCCAGCTATTCGGATTCCACTTCAGCAATGGGATCGTTTGCAGGAGGGTATGTGCTGATTCTAATGTCCAGAATAAGCAGATTGGTCTTTCCTAGTGATTCTTCTTTGTAGCAGGGAATATGTGCAATTTGGCGGTCTGCTTTATGCTGTGACTCTGCTATGCAGAAATCTGCCTTTTTCACATAATTCAAATGTGAAGGTGTAAAATGAAGCTACCAAACACATTGTCTTGTTACTGGGCAGGAGATGGGGAGTGTTACAGTTGTTTGGCTTTTCCCATTTCCTCTTTCCCTCTTCCGCTTCTTCCCATTATCCTGAATAATTGAGAGAAGTCAGATGATTAAGATTTTTCTGAACTGCCTGCAGGTAACTTCAAAGGCTTTGGTTTTTTCCTTTGTGCCTAGTTTAAACTGAACAGTGTAACTGAATTGTGATGCTATCTCTAAATGTTAAAAATACAATTCTGTTTTTAAAAGCTTTCAACTAAGCTGGTTTAACCACAGAAAATAAGTGGAATGAAGGATTTCTTCCCTCTGCTGTCAGTTGGGCTTGATTTTTCTGTATTTTTTTATTCAGCAGCCAAGAGGATGACTTTTTTGCTTTAAACCTTAACTGTTCTTTGAAAGCAGACAAAATAAGGATACAACAAAACCAGCAAGTAAGGGTGAAGGTTAAATCCTCTGAACCGCACTGCTTACGTTCGATTCCACTTGCAGCGTGACCATGAGGCAAGAACAATGCTTGTGCCTAGCTTTTCAAAAGCTATGCTGTTCACACCCATCACTCATGCCACTGCTCAGAGCTCTGCTGTGTGCATTCAAGAGTTAGCAAACAATGTCTGGGTATTATTCTGTGAGGGGGAAACCATGTGGATAAAATAGAAATTTCTGATGTGCATGAGGATAGTGATTTTTCTTTTGGTAAGTTTCAAGTATGGTATTTAAAAGCAAGCCAGTAGCGTTCCAAACATTCTGAACACTTCCCTAAATAAACTTTGAAAAATTCAGGTTGAAGACCTGTTTTCCAGCAACAGTGACACCGGACATAACTGTGCCAGGCATTTTGAGCAACTGGAGAGCTTCAGACTGTCCAGGCTCTGGTTGTCTGGAGTATATCCTGATCATATGGCCTTCCAAAGAATGCTTTTCCATGTGGACCTAGGAGTCAATCCTGCTGTGACAAAATAAGAAAAATAAGAAAACCAAGTCATAATCCTGTGAAAATTTACACATGCTTATAAAGGGATCTTGGATCAAGGGATATGATTTTGCAGCTTCTGAAGGTCTGGAAGATAAATGGCAAAAGTCCTGAAAGAGCCTATCTTAAAGAGAGCTCCTGCCATGTATGAGTGTGTCGTCTTTGGAAAGGGTGGATTGTGGTTTAAGAGCAAGCAGGAAGTCTGGCCTGTGTGGTTTCAGTGGAAGCTGATGCTTGCTTGAGGACTTATGTAGGAGCAAACTGCTGCTCCTTGTGCAAACAGGGCTGGCCATGTAACGAGGGGACTCTTGCTGAAGCATCCCTGGGAAACTTGCTTGATGCCAAGACTTGAAGAAAGAGCTGGAGATGTCTGTAAGCTGGGAGCAATGGGTACTTTTTCAGTTGTTTGTAGCATTCCCTCAGAGGGTGTAGGGCTATTGACTTTGTGGATAGAGAGGATGGTTTATTGTCTTATCCATATTTAGTAGGTGTTTTTCAAGGTTCACATTAAAAAGAAAGCAAAAAACCTTTCACCTTTATTGACTGATATACTTTTAACAGAGTAAAATCTCCTCTGCTCCTTACTGTATTTATGGGTACTGCTGGCTGTACTAAGTATTATCTTTGAAAACATCTTTGTTTAAACTTAATCCTTACATAACCCTTCCGTCTGGGCTGTGGCATGTGATTGGGTCTGAAATGTCCTTCCTCTGCATACTTGTGCTACTGTCAGCTTCTGCCTCATTGTTCCTAATATCCATTAAAGAAACCAGCCCATTCCTTAGTGCTTTGTGTGTGCGCTTTGATTCTCCCAAACCCCTGAATTGTTAAGCTGTGCCCCTGGGAGTATGTCTCTGACAAATGTGTGTGATCTACACTGCTCTCCAGCTTCAGACATTGGAGGCCTGAAGAGTTGTTATGAAAGCTGCTTCCCCCTGAGCTGTAGGTATAAAGAGTGTGCTAAAACAACCATCAGTTTTCAGAGAATTGAATGTCTGTCTAAATAGCCTCCATATCAGCTCTCTTCTGGGTAAAAGGGATAGTTTCTTATCTAGTCAGAATCTCTCTCTTATGATTTTGCCAGGGAACAGTCAAGTCTGGGAACAAGTTTTGTAATTTGGCTGAAGCCCAAAGGGAGGATCCTTGCAAGTGGTACCTGTACCCCATGTCTCCCAACAATCCTGAGGGGTTTGTCTATGCTGTCACCCACTGAATGGGCTGGCTACCCTTGTGTCTCCTTCAAATCCACACTGAACTAAATCACCTTAGTGGGATGCTACTGAAGGCACAGCATCATCAATTTACAGTATTCCTGGTGTGGCAGCCCCGGGCCTGTTGTAGACAGGATGCCTGTCAACCTGGGATTCAAGTGACTTGGTAGCTGAAAAGAGATGTGGAAACTATGCCCAATTTTAGAAGAAAGGTGAGAAACAGTGCTGTGCTTTGGAGCAATCTGTTAGTGAATCAACAATAAGGAATAATTGATTCCCCCAGAAGATATTTTGTTTTAGGTATTTCTAACTTGTGTGCTGTTCAGAGACCAGAACTGGACTGCTGACTTCTAGGTGCAGTCTTTGGGGGAGGAAAATGCCTCTCGGGGAAGGGTAGCACACCTCAGGCGGCTCAGTAAATTTTGTGATAATGTGCATGCCCTCTTTCTATCTCTCCTGGCTGCTGCTATGTCACCTGACATGCATTGTTCCGAGGGCAGGGAGGGCTGCCTTTAAAAGATACCTTGGCAATACTTTTCAGAGGTTGTTATACTAATGAGGCTTCATTAAACTGGAATAGGGAGGACAGACCTTTCTTGATCTAATCAGAAGGGCATTTGTTGAAGATGGTGTATTGCTTTGTCAGAGCTGTAATTCTGTGTAGGGCAGTGACTTTTGGAGAAGAGCAGCTGTCTGTTGGCCTGGAGTATAGGCCAGAGGCTGGCCTCTTCCGTCTGAATATGAATTTAGATGCTATGCAGGAGGTCTGACTTGAGAGGATGGGGCAGATGTACAGATCAACTGGCTTGGAGTTCTTCACATGGAGTATTTTTTTCATTCCATGGTCTAATTGTTGCTGAAGGAACTCTAGCAGGTAAGTGAAAGTATCCTTATTCTGTTCTGCATGGTGGGAGTTCGGTGAACAAAGCATTGGCTCCTTATCCGTGGAATACATGAAAAATCTTTAGGCTGTGCTATAGGTATAGTGGAATAGATTCACTCCTCTCCCTCCCCATCTAAATGAAGCAACAGACAAAAGGGGTAGACACAGAGTTTATTGTAGCAGCAGTTCCAGACTTGCCACATGACACTTTAAATGTCATCTTGAAATGACATTTCACAGCACAGTGTATGCAGACAAAGAATTTTTCTTTGATAGAGACTAAAAAGAAAGATCCAAATTTTAAAGATAGCTCTTTTATGAGGTAAATATGAGCATAGTAGTGACATGGAGCTAAGGAAAAACCCTCTTTTCACTAGGATGGCTACCAGGTTTATTGACAAATCTACATATTCCCTCCCATAATGCATCTACTGTTTTGCCTGAGTAACTGGAAACGTGTGTTGCAGCTGTTTGAGTCATCTTTTTCTCTAGACAGTGCTGGTGTAATGCTTTCATCTCAGAAGTACTTGAGGATCTGAAGGTTCTGCCTTCCCCAGTAGTAGGAGTACTAACCCAGGTGTCCCATTTGTCCTCACAGGGTACAAAAGAGTGCAATACCTGCCTCTGCACTTCTCAGATCTCTTTGAGATTATCCAGCAGTTTTGAATTTCCTTGGGAAAATTGGCCAAATAAAAAACCTAATCCCCCTTCAGTCTGAATATTCATTTAACTGAAGAATCTGTGGCTGAATGGGGTTCTCCTCAAAATTAAAAGTCTTCCTGTTGTCAGGTGTAAAAAGACATTAATTTTGGCAAATTTGTTTTCACCTGAGAGCTTCAGATGTGTAATGAATACAAGTATTGAATTGGGTTTCCATATGGGGCTTTTTTGGTTGTTTTTATTGGTTGGTTTGTTTTTTGGTTGGTTGGTTTTTTGTTTGTTGGTGTGTTGACCATTGGAGGCCTTCAGGTTAAAACCTGTAGGTTGGTTAAATATGTGTTCTGCTGGGCCTTCATTAAAAGTAAGGGTTCAGCTCTGTGCTTTCTCTGTTTCCCAGCTGTGCTTTTTGTTTGTGTACAAGGCTGTTTTTGCTGTTTCAGTGCCTCATAGGCCGTGGGTGAATCACTCAGTCCTCAGGTATGAGCAGTGTCACATCCTGCAGTTTTAATTGCTGTGCTCTGTACTGTCAGATGATTATACCTGAGGTTTGCAAGTTGTTTTACATTCCTCCTCATAGACGTGTGTTTGGCTGCCGGCTGGCTGTCAGGATCGCTGTGCCTCTCCAGGTGGCTGAAGAAGCATTTGATTGATTTATCCTAGCTGTCTAGTACAGTCTGCTGTGTCTTGGAGACCTTCTGAAAAATGGTGGGGGTGTAGGAAGACTGGCTCTCTTGAAGAATTTTTGTAACAAATCCTCCAGATGCTAAGTCTTCTGGGGCTGTCTTGAAAGGAAAAGTTAAAATTAATTGTAAGCTAGGCAGTCTTCACATTTGAAACATTAGACAGTGAGTGAAAAGTTATGGTGTCTCTATAATACAGCTCCTTTTAGTCTTTCCTGTGTGGAAGATTGCTTTTTCTGCTCCTGTTACCTTGAGAACTGTGAGTACTTGGTAAGATTCCTAAGTGCTAGAACATGTAAAAGGTTTCTCTTTGTTTCTAACTTTCCCTTTTCCCTCTCCAGATGTTGTAGGTGTTTGACTCAACACTTTTTCTTGCTTTGTCTTTGTTTTTTTAGACCGAGGTGCTCCTGATCAACCAGATCTTTTCAGAAATTTTTTAAAAAGAAACTTTGGTGGGTAAAAGATGTGCCATGGAATGGTAGCACCAAAGAGCAACACAGGATCATCTCTTGCCTTGACTGGCCATGGGTTATTTCGTCTGCTAGTTATCTTTGGTACCTTTATCTTGGAAGCACAGTCCACAGGTAAGTGAAACCTTTATATATGCTACAGGGAAGGGGGGGTAGTGTATGAGTTTGGAAGTGGCTGTATATTTTTAGGTGAAAACCAGTGATGGTTGATCTATTTGTACATCAAGTATCTTTCAGTACTCACAGGAAAAATTCCATCACTACTTGTTGAGCAGAGCGTGAAGTGTCTGTACTGAATGAGTCTTGCATATTAGTAAATAAGTGCTTGTCCTTTATCCTGTACTTTTGATTCCTGTGGCTTTTTCCCCCCCTCCATTCTCATCCCTTCACTGCAGCTGGGGACACTGGGAGCATCTCAAGAGCATGGACTGTGTTTTTGTTGAGTGAGATCCTCATGTAGACAGTGTTATCTGTGTGCCCTGTAGCAACTGCTCATGTGAAGGGGTAGAAGCAGAGATTTTTGTCTGTAGAGAGATGCCTGGTCATAGGAGGCATGAGATGGAAGGAGGAACTTTGTGTGCTCTTGCAATAACTTTGAAGGAGTAATCTCAAAAAAGACAGACAGATTTGACTTGAGCAGCTGTTGTAACATAGAACATTAGCTTGCCTATGTAAAGAAACCTCAGTTCTTGACATAACTCTATAAAGTCCTATTTATTTGACATACTATGGCTCCTGAGAATGTCATGTGACCAACATTCCTCACCATCAGTGTGGTAGAGCAGAATAAACAGTAGCTGCCAGATGCACTCAAAGTTGAGGTGATCCTGTATGAAAAAGTCTGCTGGTGCTGAAGACTTCTGAAGGAGGAGGTGATTTCCTTTTACTATTCCTGGCTCTTTGAGTTGGAAGGGAGAGACTGCTGAAATCAGATATCCCAGGCTTATATGTCTTCCTGACCTGATTTTGGCCTTGTAGGTAATGAGGAGGTGGGTGG
Source organism: Mystacornis crossleyi (assembly GCA_013400655.1). NCBI lineage: Eukaryota > Metazoa > Chordata > Aves > Passeriformes > Timaliidae > Mystacornis > Mystacornis crossleyi. The sequence continues at coordinate 17,376 of VYZQ01017993.1, forward strand.
GACACCCTTGAGAGCATGACAAATTGTCATGAATAGTTATTGACAGTGGGAAAGGGACAAGATCCTTTTGGATCTGGTCTATCCATGTTTTTTTTTCCAGCTTTGCTGTTGGTGGTGATAGTGTCACTGCCTCATTGCAGATGTAGGCCTGTCAGATACGCCTCCCAGCCGGGGGCACCATCGCCATATGAAACTCCCATTAGGCACTGCAGCACCTTCAACTGAGACTGTAATCAGTATGCAAATGCCTTGTGCTGCATGGGCTGCTGCATGGGGAAAAGCTGCCACAATACTGGCAAGCCTTTTTAATAAAATTTTTGAGACATCCAATCACATTACAAAAGCACTAGTTAGGCATGCCAGAAGACACGAGAGTGATTCTGCATTTTGTTTCCTTTTCTGTGTTCTTTTTGCTTCAGGATCTGAAACCAGATGTGATGAACTGATCGAGGCAGATCATCAGCTAAACAGGATTACAGTGGCTAGGCACAAACCATTTCCTGCAGCGGAAGTGGGAAAACAGAGGAGAGCCAGGATCACAGTAGAGGGCAAGACACGCAGGGGGAAAAGTCCTGGGGGAGGGCTCGCTGAGGAGCGCTTCCATGTACGGTTTTTCTGAGACTGGGAGGTAGCAACCCAAATGCCAGTTGCTGGGAGGGATGGGGATGCTCAGTGATGCATCAGGGGCCCAGGGAGCTGCACCTGCAGCAGCCTGCCAGCACTGAGTAACATTAATGAGCAAGTCAGCTGAGGAGCAGAGAGCCAGATGGAGAAACAAAGAGTACTGTCGAGGCACTAGGAAAATCATCTTTCCCTCATCTTTGTCCCCCAACCACCTCTCCATCCTCACTTTATTAGTTTGCATAGCAAAGTCATTCAGAGCAAGCAGAGCAAAACGATGTTAACATGAAGCAAGAGACTGTATTAAATCTCTTGGTGGCAATGCCTATCTTGAATGTGGGGCTGATGTGACATGCTCACTATTGCTACAAAAGCTGAAGAATGTTCTCATAAAAAGACAAGCATGGAGACAATGCCTGGCTCAACCCTGAGTGAGAAGGCAGAGCTTGTGATTCATATGCATAAAACCATATGAGGTATATTGTATTGCAATCATTTTGCTGCTTAGAAATTCTATTGCTTAAGTTTCAAGAAGCTTAGAGACATATTCATGATCTGGGCAGGAAGATGTTCTCTTTGCCATGTGGTTAATGCAGAGAGCAGACTCGTTTTCAGTCAGCAAGCATCTGCTCTGTCCTCTGGTAATAAATAGATTTTATTTATGCATGTATTTTTAAGAAAAATCCTCAGCACTTTGTCTCAAGAAATCTATCCAAATATCCTCGAGTGCCATGAGATGAATATAAGTTGCTTAGTCACTAAGCACACTGCAGAATTTGGGGAAACTGTTCCGTTTTCATGGGAAGATATCCATGAATATGAAAATAACCACTGCACATATTTTAACACAAAACAAATTCAGGGTTTGGTAGTGGGCACGCAGTGAAGCTATGTCAGAAGAGGAGGATTTATGGAAACTTGAGTGCTGCTCAGAAATATTTTTTGAGCTTTATCACTGTTGCAGCATTTTTCCTCGTCTGGCAAATTCTCCAAGATCAGTTGTGGGGAAATAATGAAGGAATGAGCAGGCAAGGAGACTTGGAAAGCTCCTCAGTAATGCTGAGGCTTAGTTCTTCATCTGTCTCTTCTGGCTCTTTGAGGGTTCAACTGGAATGTAGCTAAGACCCAGGATGCTTATTAGGTAGAGGTGGGGAATTTTTGAAGCATTGGAGAGGAGCAATGGCAACCTTTTTATCTGCATTTCCACAGATGATGCTTCTTCATTCTTTCTTTGTTGCTATGACTTTTGTAATTTTTTCCCCCTCTCCCTCCCATCTCTGTCCCTTAAAGCCTTGTGTTTATGTCTCACTCACAATGGTCCTCCTGCCTGGCCAGGCTATTTTTGGAAGAATGACAGTGGATGAGATTAAGTTGTTCATTAAATTTTAACATGTAGTCTGTAAAATACTCTGAAAGCTTCCTATGATTTATGTTCCAAATGTGTAATCTCTCTTGGATGCATGACTGGCTCTGTCAGAAGCCTATCAAAACAGGTTGGGCCTTTCATTGTTGATAACAACATCACCTGATCCTGGGAAATGCAAGTAAATGTGTTGGTGAAAGTATTAAACATCCCGAATTAAGAAAATATCAATTCCCATAAAGGAGAGAGTTTAAATATTAACCTTTAAAAATTAATAGTAATGCAGGCTTGGTGAGTCGAAGTCCATTTAGATTTAGATGTAATCTGATTTTTGTTGACTGCACGTGTGAAATGCTATAAAGTTAGCACTTTAATTTTTAGGATTGCCATAAAAGTGATAAATTGAGCTTGAATAAACTGAAACGACTTCATTCCTGTGTGTTGTCTCTGACGCAAATGCAGCCAATCTACTGCTTGCTGTTCTAAGGTCTTTTCAGTGCCAAGGTTATTCTGCACAGAAGCTCTTGGATACCGCTGGTATTTGTTTGCATTGCACAGAGCAGCTTGTTAGAGCACACTCCACTCATTGAGCAGATTCAGACTTGTTCCTATTCTTTGGGAATCTGTGCGAAGCAGAGTTTTCCTTTGTCTCTGATTATGCAGCTGAAAGGAAGGCGTTTATACAGCTAGGCATGAATTCAGTGGCCATGAAAACAAGGACACTATAGCATTGGACGGCCAGACAGAAATGTGAAAGGTGTCATGCACGAACAGATGATCTCGATTCTAACCTGTCTGCTTCATGTAAGTGTGGGTTTGGAGAAATTACAGCATCAGCTCAAAGCAGTATGGCCTTCATGGAGAGAAGGAGGAGCATTTTCAGGAGCAATTCCTCTTTCCAGTCCCTTTGGATAGCTTAATAAGAGCAGAGTGGTATGGAAGAGCATGGTGAGGCGCTGCAGAATAATGGCCAGGCTGCAAAGGTGACTAGGAAGCAGATGCAGATGAGCTCAGAATTAGACTATTCAAATAACGATAATAATAGTCACACTGCTGCACACAACTGACCCAGGCAGCATTATTTAAGTAAATGCCTTGAAGGGTGTAACAAGGATCTCAAGAAGCCACATAACTTGTTTAATTTTAATGAGTTTTAGTGGCTGAAGAATGAATTAAAGCTTTGTGATGTTTAGCTAACTGCTGACTTAAACCATGATAGCATCATAATAATCCTGAATTCTCCTTTTGTCTGTCCTAGGTTGGCTAAGCAAATCCAAGGGACCTGCATGTGAGTAAAGTTACATTCGCCGCTATACTGTGAGAAATGAGTGGGATATTTTACTGGTTAACATAAGTGTCTGTGAGCTAGGATTCCTATTTTTGTTGTGTTGGATAGGCTTGAGATTCATCTCTATGCCCCATTTTCGTTTTTGACCCTTGTACTTAGGAATGATGGCTGCCCTCCATTTGAGAGAGGGAGATCAGCTTCATATCTTTCACTGTGCTTGAAAGGATCCTTGTGCTTTTTACGGCATTTAACTTCAAATGACTCAAGAAAACAAATCAGAATAAGTATTTCATTAAATGCAGAGAGATGCTGCTTGTGAGAGTTTTGAGAGGCTGACAGAGTACTGAGAGGACAGGGAGGACATGCTGAGGTAAAAAAATCTTTCATTTCCTTTAATCAAGAAATGTGAACGTCTCAGCTTGATTCTTGATATATTCCATTGGATTGGCCTGCTTTTTATTTCATGCGCTCAGAAAAGGTCTAAAGTCTCTCCAGTGACCATGTTATGGATATACGCAACTTTGGAAGGAGTTGGGAAGCATATTTGGTTTCCTTATCTCTTCTAAATATATAAAATAACATTTTCTGTATGTCTAAGTTTGAAAGACAGTTGTCTGCTAAGGAAGGCAGGAGCCTCCCTTGGAATGGAAAATGCAACCCCCTTCCCTCCAAATTATTATAATTTTTGAAATTGAGGGGCTTTCAGACAAAGATATGGGGAATAGGAGTAACAGTTCTTTTACCTATATATATATAAGTCTTTACTTATATATATAACAAAGCCATAATACTGAAACACTGGTTTAACCTGACAGAGTCAGGGTACGACCTGACACCCTGCCGGGCAGGTTGGTGGTAGCAGTCCGGTGAGGTGATAGCTGCAGTTCTCTTTGAAGTGGTTCTGTTGGAGCGATGATCTTGTAGAAAAAAGGTCAGGTCCTCCTCAGGAAGTCCAGTGGTGGTTGGGTAGCTCTTGTCCTTTGGGAATCCAGTGGGAAAAGCTGCTCCTCTGGGAATCCAGTGGAAGAAGCTGCTGTGCCGCTCCAAGGCCCAGGCTATATCCAGGTGGGAATGCTTGGCTCCTTCCCCCTGGGCGGAGCATCTCACAATGGGATGGTGAGTCATGAGGCAAGGCCTTGATGGGCCATTAACAGGAGATAGGCCAGAGGGAGGAGGCAAGGAACCTTGCTCCACCTGGTTTCTACAGCTCATGGAAATGGTAATAGAATACACCGTAACCCAGGACACTGTACACTTTTGTTAAACTCTGAAATATGAATTGGTTAGTCTGAACTTTTCCCCTCCTCGGTGGGGGGCGGGGGTGCAGGAGTGGGTAAGAACACAGAAACAAAATCTGAGGGGAATGGAAATGAAGAAGAATTTAAAAGTGTGGGAAGGGAATTTTACCACCTACCAAATTTTGGGTTTCAGAAAGTTGGGGTTAAGAGAAGTGCTGATGGAATCATCTGAATCCTCTATTTTTATTCACGGTCTGAATATTACTCTTGGCAAGAAGAGTGGTGTCAGAAATATGGTATTGCCGGGCTTTCAATTCTTGGCTATGGTTGCTAGCAGGAAAACAAGCTGTTTTAAGGAAAACCTCAAGAGTTGTCTGATCCAATTCATCGTAGTTTCTTGGGTTAGAATGAGAAAGATGGAAACTGGTAGGAGTTTCATTGTAGAGGGAAGCCGGAGGGGTGGGTGCCGAATGTAATTTGTTCTTCAGGAGAAACTAGTTGTGAGCTACAGTCCAAGTTCTGACTCATCACCATCCTGGTGTCCCTTGAGGACTGCTGCCCATTAGATTGAAGATACAGATTTCCATCTTTTCCTTCCTGTTTTCGTTGAGTGCCTTCCTTTTTATTTGTTTTAGTCAATCATTTGGGAAGAGTTTGTGTTTTTCCCTAGTATTACAGGAAAAGTCCTGACAGTGGGATAGAAGAAGTTTGCTTGTTCATTGCCTTGTCCCAATTCCTTTCCTGTTTCTGTCCCTTTTGAATCCTACACTGGCTCCCAGTGCAGCTGAGGCACTATTTTTTTAGAGTATGTGGAATGTTTTTCATCTGTGCACCCCATGTCTGCCATTGCTTCTCCAGCCCTTATGTTTAAGTGAAGTACCACAAGTAGTTACCACTTCCTCTTCATGCTGCCAGTGATTCTGCAGTGGGGATGGCAGAGCAGGAAGTACCTTTGCTGTGGAACTGTGGCAAATTTCAGCCTGGGCTGTTACTGCAAATACTGCTGGCATAGCTGGTGTGTGGTGTGTAAAGCTGTGGATATGACCTCAGCGTGCTGGCATGGCCGATAAGGAAGAAACAAGTGGTAGGGCAGGGCAGGAAACTGTAGATTGCTGAGTCTTCAGATTTTGTGGCTGAATCTGTCAAGGCTCTGCTAAACCTGGCAATCTGTGTCTAGATGAGGACTGCTAAAATGCTGCTGGTAACAAGCTGCCGATAGTCAGGAGTGAAGACAGAATACTAAAGGCACTTGAACAGCAAGCTCAGAATGTTTGTACCTTTGTGAGAGTAATTGGAACAGGATTATGGCATTGTCACAAGAGGTTGTACCTGCTTATCTGTGTGTGCTGGTCTGCATATAAAAACACATTTTCTGTTTAATGAACTGAAACCTCTGGGGAACGTTCATCTTCCCCTACAAACAGGAATTCCCGAGGCTCTGCTTCTTCAAAGTGTTGCACTGGAGTTGGAGGACTGGTTCCAGATGTTGTTAAAGGAATTTGAAGTAACTCCTTAGGTGTGGGGCTGCATAGATGAGTTACAAGATGGGCTAGATGCATTGGGCTGGAGGGGGCTTGTTGCTGAACTGTTGAAGAATAAAATGAGCTTTTGGCCCTGCCTAGTACAGTGATCCTTTCATTATGGAATGGGGAGGGTAACTTCTGGATTTCCTGTACCGAGAAGACTGACTAATCTCAAGAGGTGGTGAGGGTGCTCCCTCAATGCTTGTGTACTTTGGCATGGCTGGTGCTGGATGGAGATGCCTCCTGTGTTCCTCCTCTATAGATCCAATACCATGAATGTAAAAATAAGTGTGTTTATCCGCCTGGCATAGTAAGAAGCATTTCAGTGGGAGCAGAAGCCAAAGAATTGACCAGTAGAGTAACAGAAGAGCATCTTGAAATCCTGTGGGCTCAGCATTTTAGGTCTAGCCAGTCATCTTAATTCAATTGGGAAAATATTTCTTGTTTGAGAGCAGAAAAAATAATTGCTGCTGCTTTTGAGATACATCTCTTATTTTGTCAGTAAAGGGAAAAATACGTCTTACTTGAAAAATGTTGCCTTGCTGTAGAGTGAGATAAGCACCTCTGGTGGATGTTGTCTTGAGTTTTCTGCCCACAGACAGGGAAGAATATTTGACAAACGCAGAGTCATAATAAGAAAGTCGAAGGCGGCTGCTGCTGCATTTCTGGCTAGAAGGAACATTTTCTATGTCCTGAGAAAAAGACCAACATGGTGTGTAAAGAATTTTGTGTCACACATATCCTTAGGCACTCATAAAACTGTCCAGAAAGAGAATAAAACTTTTTTGTGCTTTCACCAATTTTGTTATTTAGACAACTTTTGTTCTGCTTCTTTTTCAGCAGAGGTGCTAGCTGATGAGACAAGAGGTGAATTTTTTTTGGTTTGGGTAGAATTAGAATATTTTTAAGGAAATGGATCTATTTGAAGACTCTGCAGGCATAGAAAAGGACTAGAGTCAAATGGAGATTTGGAGATTGAATGTGAATGAGGATCAGTAGAGAATAAGATTCTAGGAAGGAGAGGAGGGGGACTGTTACCAGAGGTGGAGCTGTGAAAAGATCCTAGTGGTTTATAAAGCAAATTAGTGGCTTGGTGGTTAAGTGTTGCAGTGGGGTTCCTGCAACCTTCCCTGCGAGACAGCCTTGGCCCGTGGAAGAATCAAGGAGACGATATTTGATAGATGTTTTCAGATTTTATTCCCCCTGGCCGCACATGGCCGGAGCCCAGCAGGGACTCCGACAGCGACTGTCCCCTCGAACAGCTCTAGAACAACCCTCCTCCCAGGGTGCCCTGGACACCCCCTTAAGTACAGGATTCCCGTGGGCTACATTCAAAGTGACCAACAGGGGACGGGATTTTGGGTACACATGACCAAGGGAACAGAGAGGGAGAAACCCCGTGCCCCACTCATTCACTCATGCCCACCTCCCCCCACAGGGGAGCACCTCTTCAGTTAAGTAGTGCAAATCCTAAAAGAAGGTAGTGTTTTATTTATGTAAGTAGATGAGAACAGTTGACAATAGTATGGCCTTGGGAAGGACAACTCTAGTAGAAAAATATATATGTGTTTATGTTTTAAGGGTTAGATAAGAGTGCCTTAGTGCAGCAGGATGCCTCTACTACATCAGGGTTTTGAAGCTTTTCTGTAGTCAACAAGACTGACTTGTGAGACACTGACAGAGTTTAAGAATTTAATGGTTACAAAGTGTGTGTCCTCAAGAGACTGAAGCTTCAGTGCAGAAATCTGAAGGCAAAAGCAGATCAGGGTGAAGATGCCAGTAACTGGAGCACTGGCTCTGCCTGTCTGTAAGTGCTCTAGCATCATGGATGTTGATCTGGGGGGCGAGAAATTGCGAAAGACCATACAGCAGTTTTGTGTGAAAGATGATGTAGGGAGGAATTTCAAGTGGAAGTTGCTTCCATATTTAGAATAGTATCTGACTTTCTCAAAGTTCTGCTTTTCTTAGTTTGTGTTTATTTTAGTAGTTAAAAGCTGCTTTGCTCTTCCCCCAATCCTGCATTTGTTTGGCTGCTTCACCCCTGTAAAGTAACCCTTTTGTAAAGAAGGTAAACCTATTAAAGCTGCCTAGCCTGGGTCCTTGTCAACACTCCTTGCCGATGATGATGCCTTCCAGGTGGGGTCTGTATGTCACTGTATGTGTGGAGTGAAATTATATTAGAGTAGGTAAGTGACTTCTGGTGCTGCCTTTATTCTGGACCACTAGCATGCTGGAGACTTACCTCCAGGAGACTTAGCTGATGCTGCAGAGACCTTTAGGAATGTACTTCTGGTGTGTCATACAAAACCCACAACTATTGCTTTATCTCTGTCATGGAGGAGAGAAATGTGGATTTCTAACAGTTTCCTTGTGCCCATTCCACTTGTAACTTCAGAGCAGCTGTCTTTGAAACTCAGAGCCCTGGGGATGCCCCTGCTGTGTAACCTGTCTCCACTAGTTCAAGTTTTGGGCCTGCTGATATGCTTCTTGAAAAGGACTCATACTGTAAGCATTGTGCTGAGCCAGGCTTTGTGCTGCAGCACATCTTCTCTTTTGCACAAGCAAAGTATGTAAAGTATCTGTAATGCTCTGTATTATCTTAAAGCTAGTACTTCCCTCTGTCACTGGTTTTGCTTTCCCTAGCAAAAGTAACAGTTGAATGCTCCTGGAGAACAACCTTCAGGTTTCGTTGTAAACACTTTCTTTGGTGTAAATGACGTAGGTTGTAAGATACTAAGAAAAGGTAAAAGATTCATAATTTGCCTGTTTAGGTTCAGCTGTCACTTTTCTCTCAAATGAGGAAATTATTAATTTTTCATATGTGAGCTGAAAAATCTGAACATAATCACAAGCTGCAATGAGTATGCCTTTAAGAGCAAGTCTTAGTGAAACCCACAAAAGTGGCAAGTTTGGTTTTTTACAGTTTTATTGTTTTAGTCCTCCAGTTCTTTGCCGTTCTCAGCCAGCTAGTCTTGCTGTAAATGTTACTGCCATTAGCCCAAAGCAGGGTTGACCTTTGAGCCTTCTCACTTTGAATCTCTTTACTTGCATTTACTTGCATTTGCTTCTCAAATATTTAAATGTTATCTTCAAGTTGACGGTTTGTGCTTTGATGCTGACTGTTTCCTCCACAGCATTTAGTAAGCTAGGCACCCCTTTTGGGACAGTTGAGGGAAGATGTACAGTGCTGGAAGAGCTGAGCTCTCTGCTGTTACAGGATCCTCGTAAAGTTTTGTCACTGGAGCAATAGTGAAACACGTAGAGGCAGATCACAAGACTGGCAGTCAGGCCCTGTTACTGCACTTGTGCTGTGTGGGAGAGGAGGTGTGTGCAGTTTTGGCCAGATCAGTGACTGCTGGCGTAAGGCCATACCGCTGGTGGGCAAACCCACTGGAAGTGCAGTGTGGGGGCTGTGCTGAAAGAGGTTAGATCCTGTGAGAAGTTCTGCCTCCTCTTAGCACCCTGGAGAACTGACTGCCTCTTGGCATGTGCCTCCAGCTGTGGAGACTCCTCAGGGCTGGAGCACCTTTTCTTTTTCTTTCTTTCTTTCTTTTTTTTTTTTTTTCTTGTATGTTTTTCCTGTCAGTTTTTCCTTGGTCATGTTTGGTCCCACTTTAACCAGGTCTTTCCAGTCATGAGCTAATCCCATGTATGAGTTGAGTCCTTGGGCAAGCAGTGGTATGACTGCATGGGGGTAAAGGAACATTGCAGCCTGTCACCAGGTACACAGGTAGGGCTGCTTTTAGCATCTTTGTTTTACTAACAGCAAGAATCAAAGAGGGATTGGTATAAGCTGCTAATTAGAGGTATTGTGAAGAGATTCATTCTCTGACTTCAATCAAGGTGAGCAAATTCATAACTATTTTACTGGTTACCTCTGGCCAGTTGTCTGAGGCAGGTCAGGAGTATTTCATGCTTGGCTGCATTGGCTGCCATGGAGGGATTTGAGAGGATGAAAATTAATGTCTGTTCTACATCCTCTGACATCAGGGAAGCATCTTATCATTAAGTCTGTTTCCATCCACTGAACTCTTGACTCAGTTGCTTCAAACGGAGGAAATTTTTCTCCTGACTTTGGTTAGTTAGTAGCACCAAGGGAGGGTGCCTGTGGAATCTGAGCTTTTGTGGTTTTATTTCTAAAAAGCTGCGACTGAACCCAGGGTTTTAAAGCTGCTTGCCAGTGTGCACTGTGCGTAAATGAAACCAAACACATCCCTCTTTCCAGAGTGGTCTGTCACCTTTCTTCTTTCTGTGGCAATAGAGGATGGCCTCCTCATTAAATGCAGATACTTCTCCATAGGTAAGAGTTAAAACACCTAAGCAGGAGCGGGATGAGGGGCTCTTATGTGTTATTTCATAGAATATGCTGAATTGGAAGGGATCCATCAAAATCATTAAGTCCAATGCCTGGCCCTGCACAGGACACCCCAAGAATCACACCACATGCCTGAGAGCATTATCCAAATGCTTCTTGAACTCCATTAGGCTTGGTGCTGTGACCACTTCCCTGGAGAGCCTGCTCCAGTGCTCAACCACCTTCTTGAAAAACTTTTTCCTGATATCCAATCTAAACCGCTCCTGACACAACTTCACGTCATTTTCTCACAAAAGTGAGGAGATCCGTGCCTGCAGCTCCATTTCCCCTCGTGAGGATGCCAAAGACCACAATGAGGTCTCCCCTCAGTCTCCTCCAGGCTGAACAGACCAAGTGACCTCAGCCACTCCTCATTTGGCTTCCTCTCCGGACTGTTCACCATCCTCGTGGCCCTCCTTTGGACACATTCTAATTGCTTAATGCCGTTTTCATGTTGTGGTGCCCAAAGCTGCACACAGGACTTAAGGTGAGGCCATACCAGTGAAGAGCAGAGCAGGACAATTGCCTGCTTTGACCAGCTTTGACTGTGGGGTTAGGGTAGCTTCACCCACTGTCATGGTGAAGTGGGAATTGCTGTAAATGCAGCAGTGTTTGTGAATGGCAAATGTTTTGGTCTGTACTTTGCTTTTGCAGTTAACCTGTATTTCACTTGGTGTGAAACTTAGCTTGATTTACTTCTCAGGCATTGTGGTGATGATCTGTTTTTTATATAGGGGGAGATGGTAGGAATGGTAAGTTGCAGGAAACACTTTTGTGGTAAATCCTGTAGTATTTACAACAGAATCATCACTTGAAATTGGTTTTCCCTAACTATCAGAGAGCAACGAAAACTGAATTGAAAACAAAACTAGAAAGCCCTCTGGTAACCATCTGTCAATTGTTAAATATCATGTGATAGCAAGATGAAACTTGTGGTGCTTGGTCTCCAATGTGGTCTCCAATCTCATCACAGCAAATTGTACTAGTTGCTTTTGCGGGGGAAGTTGACTGTTCTCTGTCCCTTTGGAGTAGCTTTCTCCATGAGAGGAATTCCTTCCCAAGGCTGAGGTGGTTCCCCGGGTGGTAAGGATAGATGTATTTATGTTGATTAGTTTCTTTGAGCCATGCTCTCCTGCACTTATATGTGCTGTGCCCAGTTTAATGACCATCTGTAATGATTTTTACTGTTGTGCAATTGTTTAGCAGTAGCAGGAGTGCAGTTGGGGACCTTTTGCTTTGTCTTGTTTCAAGTCTTCCCCGAGCCCATCTTTGTCCTGGCATGTGTGTTCAGAGATCACAAGGCTGCAGCGCACGGCTGCTGCGCCCCCGGCCCGCACGCATGAATTCATCAGCTTGATCTTTGCACCCCTGCTCCTCGGGAGGGTCGGATGGCAGCTGCAGCTCCTGTCAAGTATGATGCCTGGCAGGGAGCTTTGGGGAGGAGAGTTACAAAAGGCTCAGTTTAAATCATCTGTGTAAGGGCACAGCAGAGCCTCTGTCACTCAGGCCCCACGCTTGTCTTCTGGTGCTATGGTTGTAATGACATTAGCATTTCAAAAAGCGGATTACCACAACCCCCGGGTTCTGAGGGGAGAGTATTTTGGCTCTTACTTGAAAAGCTGCTTTCTGGTTACCTCGGTCAATTTTTCCCCCTCCTTCCCCCATGGATCCTGAAGGGTTTATGAAGGTGTCCATGCCATGTTAAAAGTGAGTTGTTGTTGTTGCAAGGAAGCTGATTGTTTATTGGCCTAAACGTGGCCTGGCAGATAGGAAGTTGTTTCTAATAGCATTTTTTGCTTGCTGATTTGGAGTGACTGCCTGAGAATTTCCTGATGGAAGAGTAAAAGGGTCTGTGTTGTGATCATAGCTGTATGCTAGAGAACTATCCTGTAGTCAAGCTTACCGGAAGAAGATACATTATACTAGTTTTTCCTGTGTATTACAACCAAAGGAAATGGGCAGCACATGCATCGTATTCATTGTCTGTATTCCACTCATCTTGTGGTATGAAAAAACCTTTCTGTGCCCAGGCACAGGATTTCAGGGTGGTTCCTTGGGAAGTGACTGTATTTTTATAAGGTCTTGTTTAGTAACAAAAAATTATTTTGTGAAACTTAACTCCTGACTCTAGCAACTCTGTTGCATTACCCTCACCTCTGGTCAATATTTAGTTGATTGTTTTTCACCAAGTTCACTTTCCTTTTCTGATGTTACTTGTGCTGGAAACTTGCATTAAGGCTCTAAATATGCTGGACTCTGGTGGAAAACCCCCGTGGTTGCTACTTTCTCTTCAGTTCCTTAGCTACAGAAGTGACAGGTCGGGCCAGGCAGTTTGGTTGACTTGGTCCCTAGGGAAGAGAGCAAAGGGAATTGCCTTCTTTGCCTGCCAGAGAGAGGCAAGACTACTTTGTGCAACCTCTCCAACCATGTGTGGGCCCTAAAATTATTAGCTGGCCCACAGTGTCCCAAACAGGAGCCCCTTGCGTTGACTGAGCACAGCTGGAGGGCATGAAGCAGGAAGTGCTGGTGGTTGCCTGAATCCTTGTCTGGAGCAGTACGGCTTGTGCTGTGTGTATTGTACTGTTAAATAGGCAGGGAAAGGTATGTTTTGAAGAGACGTTATTATATACGTAGGTTGAAGTGTTCACAGGCCTTAGTCTTTGTGTGTGCCCATAAGGACTTCTCTTGCATGTTCACATAGGACATAGTTCACCAAGTGGCTCTGCAAAGCAGTGCTGATGTATCGTGGGTGTCCCTTGCTCTGGGCGCTGCTGGGAGCGGGGCCTTCTCCAGTGACTCATGGCTCCTGCTGTGCTCTTCCTGAGGGAGACAGCAGGCCTGAGGGATAGATAAGCTGTCCCTCTGGACACCAGGGAGGAGCAGAAGTAGTTTCCTTTGCAAACACAGTACAGGGTATTTGGTGTGCTGAGAAGAGGAGGCATTTAACTTATCTGTGAAAACAGGAACTGTGGGAGGCCTTCCAGTAGTGTGGTGGCTTCTGACAATGTATGTGTGTGCTTATTCAGTGTATTTTGAGCTCTGCCCATCTCCAGGCATGTCCTAATCTGCTTATTTCTGTGGAGGGCACTTCTGTCTATAAACTTCAACAAGGAGTGTCTTAAACATTAGGCGTTCAATTGAACCTGCACGGAGGGAAGGTGGAGCTTCTGGGTGCTCTGTGCTGGGCAGAAAGCTGCGGTCATTCTGTCTTGTCCTCTCCTTTTTCCTGTTTCTGTAGATGCATCAGCACACACAGCCATGCAAATCTACCAGCTGTCTGCTTGGGAAGTTACTCACTGAGTTGCTGTGCAACCAGCTCTAGTTGTACAGACTTTTGAATTTGCATTTCAGCTTAGCTCCTGTGCATCTACGTGTGGCTGGTCTCAGGATGTGTGAGTTTCTGCATCCTCTTTTCAAAACTCCGTTTCTGGTAGTGATGATAGAAATGAAATATTCAGTATCATGGTGGAAGCAGGCTGCAGAAAAAGTAAAATTGTAGATCTGAGTACTGTGAACAAAAAACCTAAGAACTAAAGAATGCAAGAAGCAACAGTCTGGTTTCTTAGAGGCTGATGAAGTTTTAGGTTTACTGTGGGTGAAACCCTCTTATTCTTTCCAATTCAGGCAATTACTGTTTTAAGGCTTGCAAAAGAAAGATAAGGACAGCAAAAACCAGAATGAATAAGCACTGGTCATAATATTTAGTGAGTTAAGAGCATATATAATTATTATGGAGTAAGAGGAGGGGAAAAGGCATGAAGGAGAAAGTAGTTTTATTTCCCTTGCTCCCTGTTTGGATTAATTAATTTAATTACTTGGAAATAGCTAGTAGCAAACTTGGCTTTTTTCAAATGTACTTCTTACAAGACTGCAAATTTTAAAAGAGGCAATTCAGTAAAAATAATTGAAGACGTAAGACCTTAACTGCTATATCCCTCATTGCAAGTGCTTTGTGTCAGATGTTGAGAACTGAATTAATTTGCCTCTGATGTACTGAGAGGGGAGAAACCAGGGCAATATACGATGCAATTCTAAATGCAGGGAAGCAAGTGAGATACTGATTTTCAAATAGATCCTTATAATAATAAAGTTGTTCTTTCTTTTGTTCCTGTCAGCAAAAATTAGAGACAAATATGGAAAGGAAATGGCTATATGGAGTAATGGGATTCTGTGTAACAAGCAGCAAGAGTGCATGATGTGGGAGGAAGGAGATGGGGCAGAGTGCCAGGAACGGGTCTTAGTACAATAAATAAAGCATGTCAGAAATTTCTCACTTCTTGATGGTATAGTTTAGATTCCACTAAATTGTTTGTTCTTTTGTCAGCTTGAGCAGGTCTTTATAAAGAGATATGGCAGCTAAGCAAAGAAAAACTGCATTGCATCTTCTTTAAATTAGGAAGATACCTGGTGGGATGGCTCTCATATTAGGTACATTACCATCAAATGAAATTTTCCAAAGGGCTTCTGTCCCACTGGTAGTCAGTTGGGAGAGGATGTCTCAAATCATGTAAACACTGCTGAAAATTTTGCCCAGTGTGTTTAACGATCAGAAAAAGTGATTTAGTATTCTGGTGCTTAAATTTGTATACAATATATTACTGAAGTAGAGCTGCAGAATTCCCATGACAACTGAGTAACATGTGGTTACTCTGAGTAACAGAACAACGGGGTAACATTTGGAAATCGGTGAACAGACACTGAAGCTGGCTTTCTGCAAAGGTTACTTGACCATAAGCAGACTGAGAAGGCATTTGAAAGAAGGCTTAAATCCATTTCCTTAAACAATTTGCAGTGGTGGCAGTCTGTTCTGAGTTGTTTCAGGAAGGCAGTGTAGTACCATATGCCTTTTCCTGTTGGTGTGTATGTATCCCCAGACAATACTATCTGCACCTATTGCAAAACCATCCTTGCTGTTCCTCTAGGCCACTGCAGCCCTGGAGATTTCCTTGACTGCAGTATAGCCGTGTCTGTGCAGGTATTTTGCACTTCTAGGCAGAAACTCACTATGGTCTTGTCGCTTAAGAGGATTTCCATGTTAAATTCCCATTGCCGTGAACCTTGCATTTGACCATTTTTACTGAGGAGAGCAAGTCACTTGATATGTCTAAATTTTCTATCTGCAGCCACGTGGCCTCCTCTTAGAATGGACTGTTACGGAAAAACTACTTTTCTGGGAGCTTTTTGCAGAGTCTAGACTGGAAATCTGTTGCCAGTAAATGTGCTAGACGGGGATTAGAAATTTCCAAGCAGTGGTCTTTGGAACACATAACAATAGCCCATGTAGTTTTGCCTGCCACATGATGACAGCTTCTTACTTTCAAACTGCTCTAATTGTGTTAAAATAAAGCTTTGAATGTTTCTTTGCTTTTCAGTGCAAGCACTTTCTGTAATTGGCAGAGGTATGTTCCCTTGAATAAAAAGGTGTATGATCACAAACTGCCTCTGTAACAGAGGAATGCTCTTGTTGGAGTGTGTTCTACACACTGGGGTGGCTTTCACTGTGATGAGGGGTTTAAAAAGACCAGTAAGTGCTAACTTCAAAAAGCACAGCTATTAAGAGGAAAACACAGGTGCAGTTGGAATCTAGGCCTGGCAGTGTGGTTGTTGCAGGGTAGTGTGGAATCAATGCCTTACCAGAGCAGTAGAAGAGATACTGTGATTTGGTTTCTGTTTATGCTGTGAGCTAAAGAATAAATGTCAACTGTCTGGTTGTCTCTTCTCCCCTGAGAATGAGTGACAGTGACAGCTTTGATGTGCAATAACTAGGTTGCTGTGATTTGTGTTTATGGCTTTAAGTTTGGATGCTTGTGAGGGCAGGGCTGTGAAAGTAGAACATGGCATTTGATATAAGCACACACCTCCACCCTACTTTCTGGTAAAGCCATACTGACTGGGAGGAAAAATGGGGGAGGAAAAGGTCCAGTGTCATAATCCAGGACTTTTCCCAGTGCCTGGGAGACTTCTGCTTTCTTTGTCCTCAGGCAAGATACCAAAAAAAAGCATCAAGAAAAGAAGTGGGTCTATCTTTAGAGGAACACCCTAGTTTTCCAGACATTAAATACTCTATTTCTTGGGAAATCACTTTGACTTCTGGTGGGAGTTGACACAGTATAATGGTGTTTAGCCATAAAATAGCCTTTACACAATTGCAGCATTAGGTTAAGAACTGAGAATCTATTTTGAGGTTTGTTGCTGGGTGAAAGAATGAAAATGTGTATCTTGACAGTGCTAATTCTTGAACATGTATTTTAGAAATAGTAACTTGGAAATGCCTGGATCCTTGGTAAAAAGATCTGTGTAATCCAGAGGTTTAGGAAAAGGTCTTTTCCTACATTGGTACTAAAATATATCCCTTGTGAGATTTTAGAACGGTCTTGTGTGCATGCACAGAAGGAAGGTGACATTAGCTGGAGGGTGTGTCATCACACTCCAGTTTGAGTGTTCCAATCAGTAAGCAGTGATTTGGGAGGACACAAGAATTCATAAGTTTAGATGGGGCTATTAAGTATTTCATTAATACCCTGATGAAATATACAGATTATTTATGACTAAGTCCAGTTGGGAAGTAGGTACTTTTAATGCTTCTCCCGTCTTTCCCAAACCTGAGCTATTTTCAACAGAGGCTAAGCTGTCTCTTAGGAACACTGTAATCTGCTCTCCATGTCAACTGCCAGAATATAGCTGTTTTTGTGAGCAGCATCCTCAGTACTAAGTGTGGTGAAAGTATTCTTTTCTAAAAAGTTAATAGAAAAGGCAAGGGTGGACAAGGGGCAGAATAAAGGATGGTGCTGCAGGCTGTCTAACATGATGAGTGCTGTGAAATTAAGCACAACAGTCTTGGGACAGTCTTTGACTATAATTGGCAAGAGGAAGAAGGTTCTGACAGTGTCTGTGGGACGTATCTGGTAAGAAAGAGTAACTGCTGTATGCTGAGCAAATTGTATGGGGGTAGAGGAGATTGGAAGAAAGGAAAACTACCAGAAGTTTGAAAGAAGGGGCATTTTTATACTGCCTTTTTTTGTGGTTGCTCCCTGCTGCCTGCTGAATGTTGTTCTGCAGTGTCTGTTGCCCTACTACTAAGACAGTGGGGTTTGTGTTATTTCCTTTCCTAAAAACTTCAAATATAATTTTCCCCAATCATATGGAGGAGATGGGGAAACAAATTAACAAAGGAAAGGTCTGGGTAAAGGAGATACTGTTTCTGTCTTTAGTATCAGAATGACTTTGTAATTGCTGCTGTTGGTCTGTACGCTTCCTAGATGGTACCTGTTCAAGACACCATGTGTTCCTAGCAGACTTGGCCCAAACGATCAGCTTTGGGTTTGGAGCTCTCAGATTTCTGTTTACATTGCTTTCCTGTAACGCTTATTCTTCTTGATTAAATGCATGTGCTGTTCTGTGAAATTTTCTATACTGGTATGAAAAAGAAATCAGTTACAGAACAGTAACTGATTGATTTAGTAAATGCATTCCTGGTTTTTCTCTGGAACTGTATTTTACACTCTGGATGTTAATTTATCAGCATCAAGTAACTTCCCTCCATGCAGTTTTTCCCACTAGTTCTCAGGCATAAGATGTTATTTAAGCATTGTCAAGGAGTCTGCATACACAGTTGGGAGAGTTCCCAAGTGTGTCTCTCTCTGGGGGGCAGTGTTTTTGCTATTTTTAGCTTGATTTCTTCGGATCTTCCATTTCGTTTATGTGAGAAACTTTACTAATTGTAAAGAGGTTGAACCATATAGTAAATGGATCTCGAAGTTGCATGGGGAGCTTTCACTCCACTACCAAGAAACCTATCAGCACTGTCTGGGCATTTTTGCCAGACCCTCTTGGTAGACTGAGCTACTCCGAGCAGCTGCAGAGACATTAGGGTGTAGCCTGACACAGAAGTTCTACAGCTCAGAAACAGTTTTAGTAGGGACGCTCTCTGTGCACTCTTTATTTTCACTGTGTCTGGGGTCTTCATTTTTGTCTACTGGTGAACTCCATCTGGCCATAACTCTTGGTGGTTTATTGCCTCTCTACTGAATTACAGTCCAGAGGGTGTGATGGGAGAAATTGCAAGATATGCTGCAGGGAGAGAGAAACCTGCATTAACTAATGAATATTTAAATGAGGAAGAAAGACTACTTAGTTCAGGAATGTTGAACTAGCATGGGAAGTGTCCAGATGTAGACCTGGTGACTGAGAGTGGTCTGAAGTCAGTGGCCCGCACTTCTGGCCTAAACTTCAGCTTCCTTTCTGGAAGGTTGCAGGGCTCCTGAAGGCCGTGTGCCTTGTCTGCCAGCCTTGTGGGGGTGTCTGGTGCCTCAGAACTAACTGAGCCTGAACTGAACCCTCTCTCTGGGCAGTGCTGTGCAGGAAGGGCTTTCTTCAGCTCCCTGGAAAAGTGATGTGGGAACATGCATGAGGATAGGGGGTGGCCCATATGTGGAGAGATCTTGTGTTTTTCTTAGAAGTGTGAGATCTGCTGGTGAGCTGCCTCCTCACAGAAGTGGGGCTGGCTGAGTCAGTGCCCAGGGCCTGTAGGTGTCTGATGTCAGGAGTGATTGGCAGAAGCCTGGTGAGGACTGGAAAGGTGCAAGGCAGGTTCAGCGACTGGTTCTGTAGAGTGAGTGAGTATAACCTCTGCCCTCTCCTGTTTGGGGTTTTTTTTTTTTTTTTTTTCTGTTAAGGGAGTATTAGATGGGAGCACTGACAGTGGGGAAGAGGGATTTGGGATACTTGCTTCCTACCAGGAATGTTCATGTGATAATGTGGGAGGCAGATCTGGGTCCAGCTGTGTGAGGGTGAGGACTCTCCAGGGTGTTTGCAGCATTCCTCTGAGCTCTGGCCCCAGCTCTGAGGGAGCTGGGAACGCTCATGAATTTTTCTCTTTTGTGCTCAGCGGAGCACTTCCTGTGGCATTCAGGCATGCTGCAACAGCTTCCTCTACTGCATTCTTCCCTGGGGAGCATCTGAAATACACTTTTCTGTGTAGGAACTTGAAAGTGCTTTGTTCTTGCATGATTTGGGAAAGATTATGTTGTTTTTAGCTGACAGGCTTTAACTTTTCCTACTGTCTTGGTTGCTCTTGCTTACTGTTTCCCTTCCAAAGCCTGAGTCAGGTGGTGGTTGTGAAGTCTGTCTGCCAGATCAGTGTCTGTACATATATATGCTGTGTTGACCCAGGTAGTGGAACAGATTTTTAAGCTCTAGGGAATCATGAACCTATAAATAAACAAATCCTTTAAGTAATTATTTTGTGTTTTTTTGAATAATCTGGCTCTCCCACCTCATCCTCTTTTTCAGAGGATCACAGAATTAAGCTACTATATGACATCTTGCAGCGTAAAATCAGCATTTTGTTCTGATAGGTCTCTCCGTGATGGTAAGATGGTTTTGCAGCTCTTGAAATCAAATTTGAAATGTTGTCCTGCTGGATTTGACAAAAATTTAGACAAAAAGGAGCATGTAGCAATGTAGTGGATACTGTTATTATCTACTAATGTAGTAGATGTGATAGCATTAAACATTGATGAAATGTGCAGTTAAACACTTAAAACCTTCCCCCCAAATCCTACAACTTAAAGTACCCAACCCAAAGGAAAACAAAACACACCTTGCAAACCTCAGCTAACCACACTACTATCTCTTTTATGGAGCTAGGTAGTTGAAACAGGAGTTTAAATTGTCTGATGTGAGGGAATGCTGGAGCTCAGCAGGAATTTTCTCATGCATGTTTGGTGGAAGGTGGCTATGAGAAGGAACAGTAAGATTTTGGAAGAGATGAGAAAAAACTGTAAGAAGCTCGGGAGGGACTTGAAATTTCTCCAACTTGATGCTTTAAATGCTGTCTGGAATTATATAAGACAACAAGCAAAATGATCTCATGTTGTTTTGGTTCTTGCGGTATTCAAGGAAACAGGGTTTGGAACAGCATCTGCAAATCAACTGAATTGTCTGGAAGAACCTGGCCTGCGATGGTCTCTTCTTTTCAGTAAGGTACTGTCCTAGACTGCAAGGTCGGGCTGGCAGGAAATTATAATAGTATCAATCAGAGCTGGCCTGTTGAGGTGAAGAATGATCCAGGTAAAATGTGGTCACTGAGATGTGATTCTTGCTGCTTTATGTGACCAAAACTCAACTGGCCATTTTCACACTATTGTTATGCTGTTAAATGTAAATTGCCCTGAGAAATACTCTTGCTGGTTTCGCAAGAACTGCTCTAACATGACTGGTGATGCTGTATAGATAAGATGTGGCTGAAGGAAACCACTTGAGAGTACTGAGCAAATAAGTGCCTCAGAACAAAAAATGAAACTTAATGAAATATCACAAATAATATTTAAAAAACCAGCCAGCACACAAGACGCAGAAGAAGAGTGGGTAGCACTGCAAGATGGTAATGCAGCATATGCTTCCTTAGCCATTTGATAGTCCCTATTTGTGGCAATAAAGGTTGAAGTCAATTCCTGGCCAGAGAGACCTGTGTGGAAGAACTAGTGAACCATGAAATCTTTCATCTGGGGTGGTTTTTTTGGTATAGAAAATGAACACGTGAATATTAAAGCAGTCAAAATAACCTGTAAATCTTTGTCATTGAAATTAATTACATTGCAGACAAGAACCCTTAAATCATCACATCAGATGCTCCAAACTAACTGAAACCATATACTCACAAAGACAGACAGGGAAGCTCTCTGAAGGGGGAAGCTGAGGCAAGGAGGAAAAACCTCAGCTTAGCTGTTAGTGGAGCATGGCTTTAGGCCTGGATCTCTCGTGCATGAGCTTCATGAAAAGCCACAGGGCCAGCAGGTCAGGGGAGGTGACTCTGTCCCTCTGCTCCACTCTTCTGAAACCCCTCTTGGAGTACTACATCCAGCTCTACAGTCTCCAACATGAGAATGATATGGACCTGTTAGAGAGGGTCCAGANTTTCTATGAAAAGCAACCCCATAATAAAGCAACCCCATCATAAAGATAGTGACAATCTTTGTTTTGTTTTGTGGCTTTAACTTGGCTTTTTAATTGTTACAGAACGAAGAACCTCTCTAGGTTACCAGGGAATATAAACAAGAAGCAAAGAGTATGTACAGTCTTGTATTTCTTACTGCTTAAAAGCAGTGAATTGCAGAGAAACAAGATTGAAGTTTAGTAGACCTTGAAGAGACCTTATTTCTTTCCTGAAGATTTTGTTTTGAAAATGATTATGCTGTAGGTTTTTGGGTTGTATGTTTTGTAATTTCTTTTTATGTGAAATGGACAGAATGGTATTTCATCTTTTCCTATGTTTTTATCAGGCATCAAGGGCTACAAATGAGTTACATCTTGGCAGTTGCTCCTTCTGACCTTTTTTTGTTGTTGTTATTACGTGCTTTTTCAGCTGGATATTTTGACATGCCTGTGCTTTGATTCCAGTGGCTATAGTGAAAGTGTCAAAGGACAAATAGTATTTCAAAGGGTGAGAACACCTTTTACACGTCTCCTCTGAACAGTTTTCTTGCCAGCTGTGGAAGGAGCTTGTTTTTTTGAACAGTTTCCCAATCCTGGCTTGTTTCAGTTCAGCTATGTTTACCCTGTGGGTGTTGGGGATGAGGAGCTACGAAGACGGAGAGGAAGAATTCACATTTGCTAGGTATGCTTTTGACAACTGCTGTTTTGTATCCATTGATTTGCTTAGAGCTGTTGGTAGGGACTGAGCAAATGGCGATGAAAAAACAAACGCTTTGAAATAAATACATCTGTATAGCAAGACAGTCTACTCCAAGAAGGTGGCTGAAAATCTGAATTTTCTATACACTGCATTTGTATGCATAATACTAAGTTGCCATTTTCTTTCCATGTACCATTTGATCCCCAGCAAACTCGGAGTGGGTGGAATGTGTGGGACTTTGCCTGTTCTGCCAGAGCTGATCGTGTCTTCTGTGACTAGTAAATCAAAGTAGCAGCAGCATCCCACCAGACCTTGATGCCTCTTGCTAGTCATGCTCCAATCACACAGCAAGCTTACTGATAGCTTCACTGGGTTTCCT
>VYZQ01017993.1:58113-81772 GCA_013400655.1 Mystacornis crossleyi
AGAATTCCCTCCCCTCTTCCAAGTGGGCTTGTTGATAAAACCTTACTACTCAGTCATCCTGAGCCAGTAGGATGTACACTTTGGAATTAAGTCTCATAATACATAAAGCAAAATGTGCCAGCTTAATTGGAAGGAAACAGGAAAAAGAAGTACCTTCATCAAGCTCTTTATGGAGTTCCCTGCACACCTGTGATCTCTGGAACATCCTGTCCCATCCCAAAGACTCTGTCTTTTCAGTGTCTCTGCCACTCCAATAGCCCCTTCCTGTGATTTATGAGGAAGGATCTGGGAGTTTACCTGGCAGCAAATAGATCCAGAAGAGGCTTTTCAAATTCAGCATACGCTTCCTTTCCACAGTGATCCCCCTTCCCCTTGCTGTACCCAGGCTGGAGAACATAGCTGTGCTATTACACATAGTGTTCCCTGAACGGCATTCCTGCATGATGGCACTTGGTCTAGCTGAAAGATTGTGTTGTGATGAGCAGAAATCCCTCAGATTTCTTAAGCATCTTGAAGGATCAGTGGCATTATCAAAAATATGGTGTCTCAGAAGTCTGACCCAGTGAAAAAGCTATTGCTTTCACAACATAAGCTTTGAATCAACTGTTCAGGGTCAGAGATAGCTGAGTCTTAACTAGTGGGTCTCTTTCACAAGGCTGAAAGGAGAAAGAGGTGGGAGACTCCAGGAAGGCAGTAGGTCTTAAAATGATTGGTAAAGGTAAGACCCTACCTGCTCCATAAAGGATAAATTAAGTCCCTAGCAGTTATCCCATGTTTTGTGCAGCTCTGAGCCTGTCAGCCCCATAGCCTTTTGGCAGTTTATTGTATGAGTTAGTGACATATTTTTGGTGTATGAGATGATAAATGTTCTGGAGTGCACCCTTGATAGTGAGCAGTTTGACAGCATCATGTACGGATGCTGAAAATGGAGCATCTCTATTTGCCTACCCTTGTTCCTGTTAGTGCCCTGAGAAATGCTGAAAGTTAAAATCCTTACTCAACCCTATTTGCCACAGAGAGAAATGTACCAGTCACTGGGGGTTTTTTTCCTGGGGAGAGGTCAAACTACTTCTAAAAGATTTCAAAGAAACAGGTTCAAAGCAACTAAACCAGTAGGTTTGACCCCAAGAAATGATGCAAAAAATAGCAAACTACGTTTCCATCTTCAGTGCCTGTTTTGGGCATAGATTTCAGGCTGTAGGCTTAAAAATAGTGATCCTCTCATTAGTTGAGAAAAAATGTTTTTTGGAACTTTTTCTATTGTTTGGCCTAAAATATGCTGCTTATTGTGCTAGACAATTATTGGCCTTGCTGGTGACATCAGGACATTCTCTAGCTTTTGCTCAGGCAGATCTATATATAACATGACCCTTACTACCATCTGTCAGTTCCCATGGCCTGCTTGCACTGCTGTTCTGTTTGCTCTGTGTTTTTCCAAAGGACCCCTGTATGTGCCTGTTTCATTTTATGTTCCTTTTACAGCTGATGGAGAGGTGTCAGCTTGAGCTGCGAACTGAGATAGGTGGTGTGCCTTGGCTGTATGGGAGACCTGGGCTCCTTACACACGCACCCAGGTGTAAGTCCTGAGGAGCAGTGTGGATGTTTTTCCTTCTCTATGGCAGTTACTTAAGGGAGTGGATCATTTTACCTTGTGTTCCCCTTGGTTTTGTAGAAAAGGACTCTCCTCCGACAATTGGAGTGCCCACGCTGTCCATCGTAGCCTCCACAGCAAGCTCCGTTGCCCTGATTCTGCTGTTAGTTGTGCTGTTTGTTCTGCTGCAGCCAAAGCTGAAGTCGTTCCATCATAGCAGGTAAGTGTAGCTGGGGTTTGAAGGGGCTCAGAGGTTCTTTGCAGTAGAAACCCGTTCAGGTAGTTGGGTTAGACCTTCATTTTGGAACAACTTAGCTCCTTGCTTCTTTGTTCCTCTTCTCATCGCCTCAGTGCCATCCCTGCCCCATATTACTGATCCAGCATTTTTCTGAAATGGTGGTCTGTGATCCCTCCCCCTGCAGTCCCCCTTCTTATGTGCCGCCCAAGGAGTGACTTCCTTGTGCTTTTGCCTTGGCTTTGAATGGAAAAAGTTATGATCCTTACTAGCCTGGCTGTAGATCAATTTCCTGCCTCTTCTAGCCTTGGATAGCTACTGAAGTGTGTGTCTGGGTGTACATCTGTGCATCTTTCACAGACTGCTTGAGGTCCTGTGGACCCGAAGTTAGGCAGTGCTGCTCTTTAGATACACGTGCAAGTCTGCCATCCTTCTCTGCTGCGGGAGGAGAACCCTCCTGGCCTGGGTTTGTGGGTGAGAGGAGGGACCCAGCCAGAACACTGCTGCCCGCTGAGGCAGACACTCCAGCAGTGGGGAGGTTAGGTGGGGCCCCAGAGTCTGCCTGCTTCTGAGAAGGCCCAAACTGCTAGAAAAGAAAAATTTACTCTCAGGCCTTATGAGGCCAGGTGATTCATGCTGTGCCAGAGCTGTCTTCCCTACCCTGCCAGAGGTTATCTGGCCAGCAGCAGAGGCAGCGGAACAGACAGTGCTGGGTGTTGTGGAATGTAGCAGTGCACCAGGCTGGAATCAACAGTGCTCTTTGCCAAGAGCATGGGGCTGAGTCATGACCTTCATCAAATTTAGCTATGGAGGTGAGTGAGGGGGGGAAGCACTGTCACCTTTTCAGCCCTTGCTAAATCCATCGGGTGCCGTGAATTACGGCCCCTGCTCATGTTTAATGGCAATTCGCAGTAGGGCTGCAAGACTGCTTGCTTGACCTTGTTAAACCACCATTCACGTTTCTCTCTGTTCTCCCCAGCATGGTGAGAATTAGAGTACTGCTCTGGGAGGTTACTGGAGTTCTTGGTAAGATACATATAATAAAATAAATACTCTACTTGATTTATTTTTTCTTCTCCCCCCTCTTTGTTTATGTTTTTTGAGGCGAGACCAAGGTGTTTCTGGAGATCAGGTCTCTATTATGGTGGATGGTGTCCAAGTGGCCTTGCCATCCTATGAAGAAGCGGTGTATGGCAGCACAGGGAATTGCATTCCACCCTCGGACTCCCGAGTGCAGATCGTGCTCTCAGAGGGAGCTGGACAGAATGGACCCAGAGAGATGCAGCAGCCAGACCAAGGGGCTCACAATAGCTTTGAAAGAGAAGATGAAACCCCTGGACATTCTGGACTGTGTGAAGCCAGTGGCTCTCAGCGCTCTGAAACTGTTCTTGTGCATCAGGCTGCTACCTCTTCCTGGGTAGCTGGCATGGCTAGCAGTAGACCTGTACACAAAGAGGTCCAAGATTCAGAAAGCAGTGACGTACAGAGCCTTTTATCACTCACTTCCTCTGAGGAATACACAGATGGTAAGTGACTTGTGCAAGGAGCACTAAATGAGACCCTTTTAGGAGTAGGTTCTGCAGTTGACTATCTGGGATGAAAACGGCAAGGGATGCCCCTATGTGTGTCTGCCACTAGAGCAGCTTTTGAAAAGATCCAGTCTCCATAGCATGTTTATACCTCTTAAACATGTAAGAAGTATTTAATACTTCCTTCTGAAGAATTTGGTGTTCTCAGACTGGGAGCCTAGGGCACTCTGAGCAAGACTGTCTACTACTTACTCTTGTTTTAGCAAAGGATTTTCAGAGAAATCCAGCCTCCAGCATCATAGTGCAAAAGCAGTAAAATAACAGTGTTTGTGGAAACGAAGTTGGTGGGAGTGGGAGGACGTGCTCGGAATACAAACCCTTTGTGATGTTTGGGCTGCTTCATTTTTAGACAATTTTAGTCAGCAGCTTCCTGCCACAGAGCATTCGGTGCTGCAGCCTTAGCCTGCGAGAAGACCTAAGAGGGTTGTGCTTGAACTTACTGTACAGGGCAGAGGGGCAAGTCTGTTGAACAGTCAAAACATCTTTTATCCCTCACTTCTGTGTGATCCTGAAGGAGTGGCTTTGCAATGCCAGAGGTGATGTGAAGATGTAGTTTAAGGTTGCTTCTGCAGGAACTGCTGTGTCTTAGGCAAAAAATGTAACTGGCTTGTAGATAGCTCAGGGCAAAACTTCCCCTTTCCCTGGTATTAAGAAATATTTTGTGCTAGGAGGGTAATGGAGGACCAGATAGACACCCAGAGTGGTGATGGAATCTCTGTCCTCGGAGTTTTTCGAGGCTGGAGCTGGTGATGGTCCCACTCGCAGGGGCAGGTTGGAGCAGAATCCTCCAGAGTTCCTTTCTGCTGTGGTGTGATGAGAGGGAGGCCACTGCATTGTCATGTTACCGAAGTGGGAGCCTGTCTTGCTTTCAGTAGTAATTTTTCGGGTGTGTGTTGAACTGCAGAAGTTTGACTACTTTTTCTTTTTTTTTCCTCTCCCTGCCATTCAGATATTCCCTTATTGAAGGAAGCGTGAGGTCTGCTGTGTTTGTCTAGTCTTCTCCATCTTGGATTTCTTTCTCCTCCCCTCTCCCTGCCTTTGGGACAGAAGCACTCTGTGCAGTCTTCCCCATCCTCGCAAGCTGTACCCTGGATACCTCCAAGAAGAGATGCCCTCAGCTGAAGATCCAAAGGATGTCGCCAGGTTGCCTCCTGGATGCACCAGTGGAGTTGGTGCAGCGCTGGCTTCCCCATTCCATCAGCATCAGGGGCTCAAGGAACAGAGTGGATTTGAGCTCTCCTCTCCTCTTCCCCAGCCAGATGTTTGACAGCAGTCTCTGAAGAGCTGCTCTTTTCTTGTGCCTTTCTCCTCCTCACACCGGCTTGTTGCAGCTTATGAGCCTTTCTAGCCCTTCTGCTGCCCAGAGAGCAGGGCCTAAACCCGCTTGCTCGCTGGGTGCAGACACAGTTTAAATATACATATATATGTTATATAGGCTCTTCTTCCAGCATCCTCTTTGTGATAGGGCAGGACAAAACGCCTCACTGGGACTGAAACTGGGCTTGGGAGGGATCGCAGTTGAGGGGCAGCTTGTGATGTCTAGAAGCGCCTCAGATGAGATGGGCTGTCTGACAACTTAGCTGTGCAGGAATGGTTCACTGAGAACTGCTTAAACACTGAAGGCTGAGAAGTCCAACATGTAGGAATGCCCTCTGCCTCATCCCTGCAGGAGTCCATTCCTGAAAATCACTTTCGTCTCCTCCTTCTTCCTCTACCAGTACAGCCCATTGGAAGAGGTTCAGGTGTTTGAAAATACCACAACAAAAAAAATGCCTGTAGGTAGTGAATTCCTAGTGCCATTGGTGCAATCCCAAATTCCTTTTCCAGCCACAGCAGGTACTTGAATCCTGGGTAGCTGCCATCTCAGAGGCTGGTGTGTCTTCCTAGCTTCATACAGCAAAGGGTCTGCTGTTTTAACCTGGTGGGCTCCAGTGGGCCCACAGAGAAGGGCTCCTGCCTTGTGGCGGGGGGTAAGCAGCATTTGTAAAGCTTCTCCTAAACACAGTGCCAGCCTGTTGCTGTGAGGGAAGGTTGAGTACACTGACAGCAGTGATAGAGGACACCACAGCTCAGTCCTGAAGTTTTGAGGATTGTTTCAAGTTCTGGTAGTGGGGAAGAGAAAATTCAGAAATAATGTGTACCTCTGCCCGCCACAGTTATCTACAGCAGGTCAGACTGTCCATGTTGTGACTCCGTACCTGCAGGAAGCCACATCTGTCTGGGGTAGGTGGTCCAATCCAGGTGCTGTGGTGGTTGTAAGGTTCCTCGCTGAGGTCTGGACACTGTTCCATGGGATTGGTTTCAGCAAGAAGAGTTTGCTTCTTAGATGCATGTACCTTGTCATAATTGTCTTGAAGTAACCAGAGAAGTGTTTGCCCTGTGAGAAGCTGCTAAATTTTTGAGTTGAAGGAGCAAAATGTCATGGCCTTACACATCATGTGGTAATGTACAGGTAAACAGGGATGCTGTCTTTGCTACTTTGCTTTTGATTTACGATCCTCACCATCCTCATCCTCGTTGCTACAGTAAAAAAACATTACAGCACTTGACAAAAGTGATACAACAACTTTACATATAAAATCACTGTGGCTTAGCTCCAGTTCTTTGAAATGGGGACTGGCCATAATATCCAGCTATGTATCTGCTATTCCTTTTCCTGAATAGCTGTTAAATCCCAGGACACACGGCACAGTGTGTGCTTGTGGATGGAAGAATCCTTTTTCCCCTATCCTTGTTATAGAGGGATGTTAATTTAAAAATATGGTGTTCTAAACATCCTTCCATCTTTACTCACATTACCTTGCATTAACACAAGAATTTGATAAATCCCATTTGGGCGGTTTAGGTATTTTTGTGTTCAGTTTGGATGGTGAAAAGCCTGTGTCATTTTACAGTGGGCTGTGGTGTCTCAGCTTCAAGCACTGTAGAGGACAAATGTTGTTTACACATCTGCTTTTGGAATTTTAAGAAATAAGCATGGGAACGATTGTATTTAGCTTTTTGACTGTTGGAAATTGTCCAAGCTTGAGTAAATTCTCCTCCATGGGTTTATCAGGGCTGATGAAGAGGTTGAGCAAGTGTGGTGGTAAGGGAGTGTGGAGGAAGATCTGTGTGACTTTCCTGCTGCCTAACTAGCTTGGAGCAGGAGTTGCTTTTTATGCATTTAAGGTCCTGTCTGCTCAAACTGACCCTCAGCAATTCAAGGTACAGAAGTTGGGAATGAGTTGCCTTCCTGCAAGGGGCAGTGCAAGTGCCGGCTTGGTGGGAGAAGCTGGAAGCTGATCCCAAGGCCTGACCTTGCTCTGGACGAGCACGTGCACCACCAGCAGAAAACACATCCTCTGTGGCCTGGCCGCCTCTCTGCTGCTGTAAAACAAGCACCTGCCAGCTTGGGAGAGAAAATTCAGTTTGGGTGGGGAAGAAAAGGAAACAAGCTCTACAAAGAGGGAGTGTTTTAATTTCACAGAATTGCACAGAATTAACTAGGTTGTAAAAAACCTTTGAGACCATCAAGTCCAACCTATGACCAAACACCACCTTATCAACTAGACTGTGGCACTGAGTGCCACCTCCAGGGATAGTGACTCCACCACCTCCCTGGGCAGCC
The DNA here is from genome assembly GCA_013400655.1 of Mystacornis crossleyi. NCBI lineage: Eukaryota > Metazoa > Chordata > Aves > Passeriformes > Timaliidae > Mystacornis > Mystacornis crossleyi. The sequence continues at coordinate 65,136 of VYZQ01017993.1, forward strand.
CATTCCAATGTCAAATCACCCTTTCTGTGAAGAATTTCTTCCTAATGTCCAGCCTAAACTTCCCCTGGCACAGCTTAAGACTGTGTCCTCTTGTCCTGTCATTGATTCACTGGGAGAAGAGACCGACCCCCACCTGGCTACAGCCTCCTTTCAGGGAGTTGTGGAGAGTGATAAGGTCTCCCCTGAATCTTCTCTTCTCCAGGCTGAACAACCCCAGCTCCCTCAGCCTCCTCATAGGATTTGTGCTCCAGACCCTTCACCAGCCTCATTGCCCTTGTCTGGATGCATTTGAGCATCTCAGTGTCCTTCCTAAATTGAGGGTCCAGAACAGGACACAGCACTCAAGGTGCGGCCTCACCAGTGCCGAGTACAGGGGTACAGTCACTGCCCTGGTCCTGCTGGCCACACTCCTGATACAGGCCAGGATGCCTTTGGCCTTCTTGGCCATGTGGACACACACCGGCTCATGTTCAGTCTGCCATCAATCAGTACCCTCAGGTCCTTTTCTGCCTGGCTGCTGTCCAGACACTCTTCCCCCAGCCTGTAGCGCTGCAGGGGGTTGTTTTGGCCAAAGTGCAGGACCAGGCACTTGGTCTTGTTAAACCTCATATCTGGATTGGATTGTTGGATTCTATAAGAATTGTTGAAAATGACTTTACTAGTGAGTGGGGGAAATGCGGAGGTGGAGGAGGAAAATAGGTAAGTGTAGCTATTGTGGTCAAGCATAAACAGGCAGCTTCTGTTGGCTTGTTGAGGGTAAGCCAGCAGCTTCCAGGCCAGTCTCTGTGCTGGCTGCTGATGATTCCAGATCCTGCAGAAGAGCTCTATTCCCTGCAGCAAATCTTGTGGGAACAGGCCCCAAGGATCTGTGTGAGCCAGAACATGGAACACAGTTTGGGGACATCACGTTGCTCGTCCACATCCTCAGCTGTAGAGATAATTTTCATATAAAATGAGGTAAAATAGTGGGGGAGGAACCCGAAAGATGTCTGACAACTTTTTCAAGGGGGCAGGAGAGCAAGGCCTCACTTTACTGGTTATGAAGTGATTATTACTCATTCGTGTTTAATTCTGTAGAGGCTAAAGGACTGAGAAGTCTTTGGGTAGAGATACAGGAAAACCTACTTTGCACAGTCCTGTCTTTACTTATGGAAGCAAGGCCTGAAGCCTAAAGATCCCTCAGACGTGAGCTCTGCTCTGCCTCAGGAGTGTTCATTATCTTTGAGCTAAGAGTGTGTTCTCTCTGGATTTTGCCATAAGTAGATGCAGCCTGGATCTCAGTGTTGTGGATGGGAAGCAGAGACTCAGCCTTGCAAGATATAATACAGTAAATGGGTTTTTTCCCTTTTATTTTTTTTCCCCTCATGGGGCCACAGTCTCCGTACCTTTTCTTCCCCCACCTATGTCTGGCAAAAGATTTTGAAGGGAGGTATTTTTTCTTATTTAACACTCCCAACATAATCATCTCATGCTCTGTCATACATGCTGGATCCTGTGATATTCAAGAACATTAAAATTATTTAATTATATTGAGAAAAAATAGCACTTACTTTAAAGTTTTCCATTATTTTGGGAGTCTGATAGTTGGGGGTGGGGAAAAAAGGGCATGTCAGAAATTCAGGATATTATGTGCAATAGAAAAAATTCTTGCTCCTTTCCGGTTCCATAGTTTTTTAAAAAAATAAATGCAACTTATTGCAGTGTTTACAGTGCAAGCATTGTAGAACTGGAGTAGCCTGAGAGAACCAGGAAGTGAAGTTGGCAGTGACCCATGGGGAAGTGGGCCAGTCTCCTGTCAGGGTCTGCATCATGAAGCTCACCTTAAATGATGAGCCAGCTTGGACTGTGTCAGAGCCTCCTGCAGCCCTGAAGGGTGTCAGGAGCACTGGTGAGAGAGGGGTTTGTGTGTTCTGGTTTTAAATAGCTTGTGCCTCCTCATCATTAACTGCAGAAGAGCTAAAAATTAAGTCAGGAGAGATGCGCTGTAGCATGTGAGCCTGTGGAGTTGCTGCTGAGTTAAAACATCATAAGTTTGGGAGGGAGAACAGCTTGATGCATTTTTATCCTTAACCACCAGGGAAGTTGCTGGGTAGCAGAATGTGTACTCAGCAAGAGGAATGCTTTTTTTTCACCCCTTGGACATCTCTCTGAGGTTTCTCCTTGGCCTTTCAGCTCTGGTGTGGTGAACTGCTTACTGCATCTGGAGTCTTAATTTGGCCTTTCAATGTGTGGAGAACTCAGGTGTGTTAGGAAGAAATCTGTTCCACGTGCTTTGGGAAGAAACATCTTAAGATGCTCCCAGAGGTGAATGACTCGGGTCAATACTGAGGAGTGAGCCTAAGAGAGCAACTGGCTCAGCCATTGGAAATAATCTGGGATGGTTAAGTCATTTGCAGCACAGGAAAGGGAACACAAGGAGGAGTCTAAGGAAGAGCCAAAAACAGAGGTTTACTGCAGGCTAATGAGCTAATGCAATCATGACCAGGTTGTAAGGAAGCTTATGCTTTGTTAGATGATTTAGCATACACCAGCAGGCTTGCTGTATTAAAAAAAAATTATTGTACAACTGGTTGGACACACTGAGCTGTCCTTGCTGACCTTTTTAGAACATACTTGCAAAATGTGGTTTTACTGTTCTGATAACAATTTAAAAAAAAATTTTGCCTTGTTAGTCTATCCAGATAACTATTTAAATAAATTTCCCTTTGGTTTTTTGTATATAAATGCAATAAATCCCATTCATTTTGCACATCCTGCCTCACCCTGTCCTCACCCTGTCCAAGTGTTTGCGTCCTTACCAGGGAACAGCAGATTGAATTTGCTCTATGTGAAAACCTTTGTTTGCAGAAGAACTTCATTAGAAAACAGTTCTTCTCTACGATACGCTTTGAAAGTGCAAAGAGGTTTCCTAGAGCAGGCTTCATTTTAAGGTGTATTTTTATACAAGAAGTAAGCCTTTTTCCAGTCCTGGCACACCAGGACAGAATACGCACGCCACTTCCCACACTTCAGGACCCTGTGTTCAGCATTGCTTTCAAACTCAGCCCTCTGCAGGTGATGTTCAGATCTATGTACTCACCAGAACATGTTGCATTGATGCTCTGCATATGCTTTCTGTAAGCTATGCTTTTGCTTCTGTCCTTGAGTGAGAACAGACAGAGGCAACTGAGTTGTGCTGGAAAATGTTTTAGTTCAGATTCTCAAAGTTGCTTCCTTCCAAAAGAAAACAAAGTGAAGTTGTCTGTGAAGCAGATGTCTTATGGTGCGGTGGGTAGACTGCTGGTAGTCGCTGATGCAAGTGCAAGGGGAGCTTGATTGCCTTTCTGCATTAATCTTTTCTTTCCTGTATGTTTTCTTTTTATCTGAATTGCACCACTATGGAATTATTTGCAGAATGGTACTCCATATATATGTGGGATTTAAAACCATAACTGATGCTGTGCAGGATGTCACTCAATCGGTTTTATTTTGCTTTATTTTAAATGTATTTTCTGGTATCCTGTACATTGCAGTGGGTGTGAAGATAGTATTTTAATATTTGTACAAAGTTTAATTTAATTGTTCTATGTATATAACTGCATTTCTAAATTAAAAAAAAATTCTTTTGAAGTGAAGCTATAATTTCTTGTGGTTTATTTTTTTTTTTAACTGCTTAGGTCTCGTGGCCTGGAAATCTAGCAGATCATTAATGAATATGTTGCAGTTGTGAAAACCAGGATGAAGCTAAAGCTAGGGAAGCTCAAATGGCTTGGAGAAGAGAGATTCAGAGTTGGCGCAATGTTAGAAGGATCATCTGTTTCCAAGTTCAGAAGCAAAGGCTGCCCTTGGTGTACTTGCATAGAATTACGTGAGGAATGAGGCCAGGCTGGGCAGGGGGGAAAGGTTTAAAGAGATCATGTATGGTATGAGTGGATTTCAGAGAGGAAGGCAGGGTAAAGATAATAAATGTCTAATTAATCTTGGAGTCTGTATAAGAACAGTCTGTATAGGCAGAGAGTGCTATTTTTAGAGGGAAGATAGCTCTCACTGGTGCAACAATAATCCAGAGTGGGTAGCAGGACAGTATAGGAGATATTAGAGAGATCTTACGTGGGTTAGTGCACTTGTGGGTACAGAGGGGAGGCTGGGGCAGGCTCTGCTCATCCCTCTTCTGTAGTTGTGCTGCACTGGAAGGGTGGGAGAAGCAGAAACTGCAGAGGAGCAGACACCCATTGTTCTTTTAGTGATATATACAGTTTATTACTATTTTTATTAATGTTTGTTTTGCTTCAAAAAACTAAGGTAACAGCCTTTTCAGGCAAGTGTACTAATGAGTGATTCTTTCCTGTAACAAAATCTATCAGTAATGTAATAGGGAAGGGAAGGAGGGAGGCGGTCCTTTTGGCCAACTTGTTCAAAGCAAAGTCCTCAAAGATGTTGAGATTTTTGTGTATTTATATACATGATTTTATTCTTTGTGAAGGAACAGCCAGGTTAAAGAGAAGGAAAGGGGTAACATGTACCTTCCTCCCAATTCCATGTGTTCCCAAAATTATTCCCACACAGCAGGCAGATTTTACTGTAATTTTACTACTGCAAAACTGGAGCTCTGTGGCCTGTGCATGCCTTCCTCTACCAGACAGTTGGCACGTGGGAGTCACTGGCCTTCAGGAATTGTTTTTAATTACTGTTTTTCTCTGGGTGATGGTCTCCTGCCACAGCAGGTCTGGCAGCCAGGAATGTGCCCTTCTTGACACGTTGGAAATAATTTGTCACCTCTGGTTTGTACTGGCAGTGAGAAATGACTAGGAGACAAGCCTGAGGTGGGTGATCTGGGCAATCTTCCCTGACAGCTGGCCCTTTGGCTGAAGGGCAAAAAGGCCAGGGCACACAGGAGTATCTCTGCTTCCAGAAAAGCAGCCTGGCCACAAAGACTGACCCCGTCACAAAGCCTCTCTGAGAAACTCGCTCAGGAAAGGGGATAGATGGGCTGCTGCCCTCAGCAGGCGTCCTGCCAGCCGGTGCACTGCACTGCTTGGCTCCCAGACAGGATGTTCTGTACACATGGATTTTCCAGGAACACAAAGCAGTGAGCACAGCAGCCCCGGAGCAGCCACGTGCTTTAACCCCGTAGCAGGACGGAGCGCCTCGGTCCGTGTTCCTTGCCGTGTGCCGCAGCGCCACCATCGGAAAGCTTTGCCCTTCAGGTACTGCAGCTCTGCCCCTGCCGGCACCCTCCCCCGCACTAACAGCTCCCCCAGCCGCTGACTTGTTTCTAAGGGTGTCGTGAAAATGCAGATTTCCCATCCCCCGAAGGCGCAATGCCAACAGGCTACGTGCCAACAAGCCCCGTGCTTCACAAAGCAAGTGTTTGCACACTTCTCCTCACGATCCAGGCCCATGCAGAGGGCCCCTTACGGTGCTGTCACTGGAAGGGGAGCAGGCTGTGGCCAGGACACACTGCCAGCCCCCAGCCCTCCTCGGCAGTGGTACTTGGCAAAACTGCATGGTCTCTCTTGGCACCAAGCTGGGGTGCAGCGGAAGGGAGGGCAAAGCACACACACTGGACTTCCCAATTCTCTCTGTTCCGTTTTTCAGGACAATGATGTTTACCAGCAAACTCCTCCCCTTAACCTTCTGTGAGACACAGGCAGAGCTGGGCAGCCCTGAGGGTACCCTGGTATAAGGTGATTGTTCTCTGACAACTCTTTGTCACGTGGCCCATGCTGAGCCTATGGGGTGTCTGTGGGACATAGCTCAGGCTTTTCATGTTATATCCATGAGAAAAGAAAACAGAATTTGGGGCAGGAGGGCACAGACTGCTGCCAGTATTCAAGGCACAAACACCCTTGACTCCCTGTCCAGACATGCCCCTCTGATCTGGCAGCTCTTTTAGTGGATGATGTTTGAGATCTGCGTGGCGTGCAGGGTTTATCTTCCAGGCTCATATATCCCAATGAGGCTGGGGGACCCACTTCATGGGACAGACATGCTCTCCCTTGTCTCCGTATGTGTCAAACCACAGCACCCAGCAGCTTGGGCAGCCAAGCATCACTGGGCACAGAGCTAATGCTCTCAGGGAAGGAGTGGGGAGCCATTGTGGGCTGGAGCATCCTCTGGATACTGGAGAGCACCAGGGAGACCTGTCCTGTTCATCGGGTTCAGTGTTGGTGGGGGGACAGGTGGGAGAGCTGGCAGTGGCAGTGCACGACCTTGCTGACAGGCCAGTGGGGATGCTGTTGGCCGGACTGGGCAGAGCTGCAGCTGCTTTGCTGGATTTGTTTCTGTTCTGCCCTGGCTCTGCCCATCAGGCAGATCCTACACTAAGAAGGGCTAACATGCTACCCATAATTAGAAGGTATATAATGTTCATCTTTAAACACTCATTTAAAGCCTCGTCATTTTGAGATGATCGGGGCCAGATTTGGGAGTAGCAGTTTTCCTAGGGAGCCAGCTCCTGATGGGAGCCAGAAGTGGAAGCCTGGTACCCAAGGGTGCAGATATGATGGGCTTCCCATTTTGTGCTCTTCGCTCCGGGTGCCGCAGGGCAGTTGTAGGGCTTCCCGTGGGTGACAGGACTCCAAACTTGCACAAACAACTTTCCTCCATCTCCATGAGCCGCCTGCATGGGACAGCAGAAATGTCCCAGTAACAGCTGTTTCCTGAGATTTATTATCCTGGGTTCAGCTCTGCCGACAGAGTTGTTACCATCCTACAGTCTGTGTTTCCTCTCATAAATGTAACCTGGCTCCAAATAATTTCTTCCTCCAGGAAGCTTTAAAATAGTTGATTTGTTAGTGAAACTGTTCAGTATTTCTCTTATGCCTCCCTGGTGCTTTTTTCAACAGCTTTACAAATAACTGGGAATTTTTCCTTTGTGGAATCTCCATGGGTGGGAAGACCCACGCTGTCCTTGCTGATGGAGAGGGGAAAAAACAAAGCACAGAAAACTGAAGTAACCTTCTCCAGGTCAAACCAGAGGTCATGTTGCAGGCAGGGAAACAAATGCTTTTAATGACACCTCACCCATGTCTTCTTCCAGACCTCTGCTTTAGCTGTGAGCTCCTGTTTGTTCTGCACGTGGTGACCGAGGAATAGCCCCTTTATTCCAGCCAGGCTGTGCCCAAAGGGAATGACTGAAATGGTTATTCAGAGATATTGATTGTCCTCATCCTGGAAGCCTAATGCAAGGGTAACACCTGCTACATGATCCCTCTCTTCTTACTCTGCCCTGTGGCTAATGGGTTTGAGATAAACCAGTCAGGACCCTGCCCTGGGGTAACAAATGGAGGCCCTGCTGTTTCCAGCCTAAGAAAGGTCAGTGGGGACTCTGGCAGTCATGCAGGGAGGTTGCCTTTCTTCTTTGCTGAATTTTGGCAGCAAAATTAGGAATTTCAGAACAAGGTGGTAAAAATGCAGTGGAGTATGGGAGGAGTCTGGGTGCAGGGGCATGTGGTGCTGTTCCTCTGAGGCGCTGGAATAAGGTTTTCTTTCTTCCTAGTGCAGTAGGGAACAAAGTGTGTTGCTGTTTTGGTTGGTTTTTCAGTTAAAGGGCTGGTCCTGGTCCCAGTGAGCTGAGAAGCAAGGTTTAATGCCTTGTAGCTTCCTCATGCAATTAGCAAGGACAATTATGAGAGATTCAGGGAGATTAAATGTTTCTTTCTTTCTTTGCTTTTCCTTCTGTTCTGCATTTGGATGAAGTCATCTTCACTTTACACCTGGGATTACTTTTTGTAGTTTTTGAGGATGCCCATCACCATTGCATTTTGCCCCTTTCCCCAGGAGCACAAACCTACCAGCAGCATCTTAGTGCTAAGCCGAAGCCAAGGGGGTAACGAAGTGATGTAAATGGGGGAAGGGAAAGCATTCTTTCCAGTCTCTCAATGGAGGAAGGGGAAGCACTCTTTCCAGTCTCTCTCCAGCAGTGTCAGGAGTGACACTGCAACCCAAATGTGATCTTTCAGGGCACAGGGGAGATGCTTTGCCACCCAGGTTAATGAGTGATTTAATAAATTCTCCAAACGTGATGCCCTTCTGGGCAATTGATGCAGTTTCCTTTGAAATTTTCAAAACGCAAGGTACGATTTTTTTTGCTTTGTAGAGTCTGAAACATCTTTCTTATTTTATTGGGTTCCATAACCAAGAAAAAGATGTTATTTATAACTTTTATGTGTCTCCTTTTTAGTCTGGTGAGGGAGCAGAGGAATATTACTGCTTGAGGGGGATTCTCACCCTCCCCTGCTTCTCAAAGAAAGCCTGCCTTGTTTTAAGTGTTTTCCTTCTGCCCATCTCCATAGAAAATATAAAGGATATGGGATCTGGTATTCATTATAAGCTCCCAACAGAGTAAGATCAATGAAACTTTAAATAAAGCAGCTGTGAGCCAGTATGTTATTTAGCTGTTGAAGTTTAAAACGTGCTTAACAAAAACAGAACGTAATCATTTAGTGAGGGTCTTTGTTCCCTTTTTCAGAAGCTTGTGTGATATTGTTTTGTGGCTGGTGCTTCACAGTCACCCAAGGCAGATCTTACCTGAATTTCATCTGTGTACCTACCTATCTACTGGAGTGGAGCCTAGATCACGAAGCACCCAGCTATTACATAGCCACGGCTACTCTTACCTTTGAAATCAGGGGTGTCAGTTTAAGCATAAAACTGCCCTTTTCTTCCTTGGATCTGAAAAGGATTTGGTAAAACAAAAAAAACTTTAAAATTGTCTTTTCTTTAAATAGGGATTTTTTTTTTTTAATGCTCTGATTTCTTTTTTTCTTCCTTTTTTCTTCTAGTTTTGGAAAAAATAAAACCACAACAACCCAAAATAGGATTGAAGCCCCAGTGCAGCTGTCAGGAACACTTTATATTTACCTGTGTACACAGTTTGGTCACAGCGTGTAACACTTTGAGGGCAGAGTCCTGCAGTATTTTCCCTGCATTACTCTTCTCCTCTGCCATGAGGCTGCCTGCCAGAGCCAGTGCTTTATGTCCCTATTTCCGTCTCAGTCGGACAGTGGAGTTAGGGTCATGGAGAGCATTTTTCACCAGACAGGGAGTTCATTTTCCCTCCTCTCAGAAGCACAGCCCAGAGCAGCAAAGGTTTTCCAGGCCAGCCTTGTAACATGAATTCAGCCCTGCCTGAAGAAAAGGCCTCTGAGCTTCCAGGAGATACCCTTCCACCAACAGATGAGAAGGAGGGTGGGAGGCACCTGTGGGAGCAGCAACATATTTAAGCATCATGATATTTATCATTTTTATCAGCTGTCTTGCAGTTGAGTCTAAGACATGGGAAAAACAAAGCAAAGATCACACAAGAGCAATGAAATGATCCGAGGCTGGAAGGACCTACAAGAAAAGATGAAAAGGGATAAATATGTGTATCTCAGCTGTGCAGGGACAGCTTAAGGAGGGTTGCTATTACTATCCAAAGGGAACAGTCCCCAGGGAGGAAAAAGGAGTCTTTATCCTACTTCAAGGGCTTGTAACTCAATGTGACAGGAAAAATTCTGAAACATAAATATGGGTTAAACAGACAAAAATTAAAGTGCCTTGTAACGTCATTTGTTAAACTGAAGTGACGTCCCACCGAGAGCAGCAGAAGCCCAGGCTCTTGGCTTGTATGTGCACTGGGGAGGGGGCGTATTTTCCTGTGGAAAGGCAGGAGGGGATGGTGAGGAGACAGGGCAAGTAATGAAGGATGGACTGACTTGCCAGGCTCTTTGTCTTCCAGCTTTCTGCCTGTCTGAAATAGCTTGTGCCTGTTGCTTCCCCTCCTTGTCATTCAATGCCTGAATTTGACAGTAGTCACAGAAGAGAACTTTTCTGCTTGTGTATATGCTGGGAACTAGCAAACTGGGGATGTTAGAAGGTCAGGTAGCAGTATCAGACCCTTGGAAAAGCTGTTGTGCCATTATTTGATGCACTGTGCAGCTCAGGGGGCTGCATGAGAGAAGCCATGGCTGTTTTAGAGCTGCAGAAATGGTGCCAAATAGAAGAGAGAGCTGCACAATCATGTCTTTTGTTTTGGGCAGACACATATTCAGAACATTGTGGTAGCCGAACACTTAACTCTAGAGCAATAGGTGGAATATGTGCTTGGGTTACCGTGCTTTGCAGCCTGGCATGCAGTGCTGCTCCCTGCACACCGACGTCAGGGCACTCAGATTAACTTGGTTCGAGCTGACCCTCCGACCCTAACGCTGGCCTTTAAAGCCTACACGGAGTAGCATGGTTCAGACAAATCCCTATGCTTAACAAATAAGAGATGAGGTCTTCCCCTGAGCCTTCCAGCTGTGCACCCTGGGAATTGTCCCACCTCACTTCTGTATTTGCTGGTGCTGATCACTCCTTAATGCCTGCAGATGAGAGTGCTTTGTGGCACCAAACACCCCCTTGCTCATGGAGGGCTTCTTGCAGACAGAGTCCACGTCTGAGGATAACAGACGCCAAAATCTGCTAAATTTTCTCTTACATTTAGACAGCCTTTCCAGCACTTGTGCCTGCAAGGGAAATATTCAGAGAATTAACTGTCTTCTTGAGGGCTTGGCTGGCTGGCATTATGGGTTTGGGGAAGGGTGAATTCCAGTGTCCTCACTAATTATTCTAGCTCTGTGTTGTTATATTTGTCACATAGATCATGGGATAGGTTAAAGCTCAAGGGCCTGTTGTTACATGGTGGCACAGTTCCCATCAGGGATAGAGCACTTCAGAGATAAATTTTCTGTTGCAGATATGGTGAGATGTGGATCCAGTTAGTACTCCTCTGACAGCAGAGCCCTGTCAAGGGGGAGGCGTGATAGTTCTGGTTCCAAACCCCAAAATAATTATTAGAGTAGCCCTGAAAGTTGAGTTGGTGAAACAGGAGAGACAGCAGCAAGCAGGAGAAGCTGGGAGCAGAAACCTCCAGAAACAGGTCTGTCACTGAATTGACTGTGGCATCAAATCACATCTAGAGAAAGATCATGCATACCTGTATCTTTAGGCAATATGAAAAGAAAGATGTCTGTATTGGCACGAGTACTTTCAAAGAGTTAAAATATTTATGTATACACACCTTTTGAAAGTAACTATAGCGGCATAAAAATGCCACTCAATTTCCTGGATGCATAATTCCTGGATGGTTAAACAGTCACTGAAATTACAGTTTGCTTTCCAGCAACATCTGTCAGAAGGCTGGAGGAACCAGGACGTCACATATATATATAGATATAGATATATGTGTGTGTGTGTATGTAAGATTTGTCCTTTCTTCGTGTTTTAATCTATGTAATGTGACATCTATTTTGAACAGTCTCTTGTGATTACAGCTTAGTGACAGTTTTCTTGGACTGTGCAAATACGTGGTAGAATGTTTTAATGTTGTTTTTCCTCAGTCTAACAGTTGCCTAAAAATAAGGAATAAACCCACCAATGATGGGGCACGTACTATCCTCCCCAGACTTGAAAAGCGTGTGAAAAGAGGGTGAGATGAACACAAGACACTTACAGCACTGATAACACGACAGCCTTCCACAAAGGTTTGACCTCTATTCCTTAAAGATAGCACAAAGCAATAAATACTGCTCTTCATGAAGGGCGTGGCATTCTATGGTGACGAAACTGAAGTTATCGTTAAATCTTACCTGTCATTCTGCCATTCACTTCATAACTTGGCCCTTAAATAACATAACACCCTCTGTTCTTGTCTTCAGTGTGTTTGAAACTCATCTCAGCCTGATTCATCTGCATGTTTTAACAGTGCATGTTCTAATCTGTTTAACAAATTATTAATGCAGGTGTTGAATGATCCCTAAGAAGAGAATGCTAAGAGATCCCTGATTCCCCAAAGGAATTGTCCCTATGTTTGTCAAAGAGCTATTTTGAGTGCAGACTCTGAAAAAGTTGTACTTTCAGCCTAAAATGAATTTTACTTTGGCATTTTCCTATTTGCTTAAAAATGGACGAAAAGATTTATTATGGTCAGCATTAACACATCTCTATTTTTCCCCCTTGCCTGATAACTTAGTTATTCCCATAAGGAGTATTGTATTCATTTGAAACATCTTGATCTTGACTGCCTGCCTTGTTGGCATGAGCAGCTAACCAGTTTACTGAATGAAAGTGTGTAAAAATTGACGATTTAATCTTTTGTTCCACTGCCTTTCTGACCTTTGAAGTCTGCCAATCGAAAAAATCACTGCACCACTAGGAAATTAGGCATTTGCTATGGTGCTAGAGATTTCTCAGGAATGGTTCATTAGTTACTTCATAGAAGTTAAGGATTAAAAGTGCTGTTTCCTTGAGAAAAAGTGAACTTCCTTTGTCCTATTCTTCCCCTATTATGACTTATGTTCTTCATACTCTATTTAAAGTGAATACTGTCTCTCAATTAAGCAAAAGGTTAGGATAACACGCTCAGTGTTTGCAATCTGCCCTCTGTTGAAAACAAAAACTGTTGCCAGTGCTAGTCCCTGTGTCTTTGTACACAAAGAAGGTGGTTTGTCAAAACAAAGACACAGTATGGTTTAAGCTGCTTGGAAATGCAATGGCAGACCATGGCCATGATGGCAGTTGCTGTGCTTGGGCGCAGCTCTAACATGAAGTTAAACCAAAAAGGGGCTTAGGTGGCTTTCAGGAAAGGTCTGAAAGGGCCAGACAAGGAGGGACATACGATGCTGCAGATGATCTCCTGTTACCCTCTGAAGGTTTATAAATAGCTTTGACCCCATAAGGTGTATTTGTGGCAGTCTGCAGCTCACTCTCACAGTGTTGTGAGATTTCCTCGGGTGTTCACATTCAGCATCTAAAAGTAAGCACACTGAGCTGGTGTATACTTGTTCTGATCATTCAAATATTAACCCAAGGGGAAAAAAGTTCCTTTCCACTTTGTACCTGTAATCTTCATGCTGGACCGGGTTCCAGCTGCCCATCTGCAGCTGGCATAAATTTGCATAAAAGCTAACCTAAACCTTGTTGCATTTATAGAAGATGCAAAAAATGTGATGGTGCATAATGCCTTGTCATTATTAAATTTCTACTGGGATATGATCTGATGAGATGGTGCACTATTCTGTTGTCAATCTGCCTTGACGGCTTCCCACAGTGGCAAACTGCAGAGACATAGGCAGCGCCTGCTCCATATCCTAGAGAACAGGGAATGATCAGTTCCTGCCTCTTCTACTTTTTCCTGAGCCACAGCCATGGAAGACTCACAGACTCACCTGAATTAAACGGTAAAAGTCTGCAACTTTCATGATGAGCTACAGATCCCCCTATACATAAAGTACCTCCAGGACTAGCTAAATACTGCTGCTGGGGTATAATTAACGGGATGTTAATTATTACATTTGGCTAGAAAAGATGAGTGTGAGGAGCTGTTATCCATGGGGTTCTGGCAGGAGGCAGCTGAAACAAGGCTGGTTAGGCTATGGAAGAGTAGCCCTCAGTCAGGCTCCCTAACTCTACTGACTGCTCAGTGATACAGCCCCAGGGCAGCACATTTCACACTGAATTACAGTCTGCTGAAAAAAGGGTTCTACTTACTAAATATACTTCTGGGTGGTGGGCAAGGGCTCTCCGTCTGACACAACCATTTAAGAAATCTATATTTTTAGATCTGAGCAATTTGAAAAGCTTAGCTTTCCCAAAAAGTGGAAAACCAGAAAAAAAACCCAGTGACAAACTTATTTCTGAATGTGTTATTCTATTATTTTTAGGTCAATTTCCATTTTCTTTTTCCAAATATTTTGAAGAAAAGCAATTGGTGCTCAAAGATTAAATTCTCTAATCAGTTTTTGCCACCTACTTGAGACTTTTGTAAAGCAGTTCTTGAACCCTCACTGCTGCTACTTCCAAGAGAGCTACACTTATCTAGCAGTAACAGAAATATGTTAGTTGAGTTAGTCATGGAGCTTTGGAAAAAAAAGAACAGAGAATGCATAGGTAACTAAGAGTACAGGAAAGGAGAAAATAAAGACTGGTAGAGGAGATTAATATGGATAACCACAGTGGAGGAAGTAACAAATATATTCACCAGTAGCAGGAGAGCATGCAAGCTACATTTCTGCTTCCAGTCATGAAGTCTTGCAGAACTGGGCAAATGCCGAGTCTCTGGCTACATGGCTTATGCAGCAGCTTCACTGTGGATCTGTGGAACAGCAGTTTTTGTAGAGGGTCTTCAGCAATGGTCAGTAGAGTCTCTGAATTGGAGTCTCCCTTTTTTCCTCTCTTGCTCCATTTTTTCCCTGTTTCTGTCTCCTTCCTGGTTATAAACTGTCTGTAGGGTGAGGCCATATAAGCTTCTTGTATTCAGAGCATCCTGTAGTAAGTTATGCCAGAGGTCTACTGTGAGTTGGTGAAGAACAACCCCCTCTTGCATGTTTTGACTTGGACTTCAATAGTTTCATTTGATTACTTTTTTTTTTTTTTTAATTTTGAAGAGACAGCAAAGAGTTAATCCCTACCAACTCTTTCCCACAAGCAGTACAAGACATTAATGGCATCTGGCTGAGACTGTTTCAACTTTCATTTAATCTTCACTTCCAAATAGTAACTGTATTTACCTAGTTACCTTGATGAACAAACTAGGAGGATTTCAGCCTGCCTGTGTGGCTCCCAGCAACCAGAACTGCAGGAATGTGGGAGTGTGGACTCTACTGGGCTAGCCAGCAGCAATAATATTAACACATCCTAGGTGGTCTTCAGACAACTTCAAGCCAAAGGGAGAAATGGTCTTCCTTGTTTACATAAAACTCAGAGAAACTGGGTAGGAAACAGGCGTGCTTGCTCAGGACCCTCACGTGACAAGTCCATGTGAGTAAAAGAGAGTGTGACCTTTACGCTGGTAACAGACCTAGGTAACACAGGAATGTTCTAAAGAGTGACTGTTGTCTCCAGGATCCCCTCCTGACTTTTGATGCTTTTCACCCAGCGTTCAGATAATGACATGCAGGGAGATTACTGCTTTGCAGTTACACGGACAAGGCCTTTTAGGCTGCAGATTCGCACCGCTAAAATGAGCAGCTCTTCCTTAAAGGGGCGCTCCTGCCCCTTCCTCTCTTCTCTGTTCAGTGCCAAGCCTTGTTTATATCCCACTACAAGCTGGTTTTCGCGGAGTGAAACCTTCAGAAATCTGCTTGCTGCCTTTTCCAGTACTAGATTTTGCTGGTTTAGCTTTGTATACCAGCTCACTCTGCAGACAGGAGAGTCCTGGTGTTGAAGGAACAGAACTGCCCGTTCCCATAGCACCTGTTTAAAGCGCTGTAACTCATTATGAAAATAGCACTGTTAAATGCTAGATGGTACATCTGAATACATGTTCCTCAGCAGGCAAAGGTTACGATCAGCAGGGATAATCACAAGCATTGTCTTTCCTTGCTCAAAGTCCTCCCTGTAGTGCAGATTCTCCCATCTGTGCATCATCCTGGCTTTTCTCGCAGACGCAGCCTCTGCGCAGGACGGAAGTGTGCATCTCTGGAACCCAAGAGAGTAGCAAGCATTGCTGACAGTGCCCTTGCCAAACCTTTAGCTACACTGTAGCCGTTCTCATCACTGCATGCAGCAGAAATAACTTTCCCATTTTTGGGACTCTGCATGCTGTTGCAGCTTGAGGAGTGAGTGTGGGGGCAGTCATATAAAGCTATGATGTCAGCACCATCACGTGCTGTATTGTTCCTGGGAAATTTATGTCAGTGACTAAGCATGAAAAAGAGAAATTAATGCCATAAAGGTCATTCATAATAAATCCTGGGTGTAACAAAGACGGTCCACAAGGGAAGGGGTAGAGGGTGGGACTCAGGGCAGTATGGGACCCCAGGTGACAAGTCAGGAAAATGCTATTAAAAGGATCATACTGTAATGATCAAAATGCATCAGAAGGGGCAACCTGGTGCAGCTGTACCTGCTGGCTTTTTGTGTAAAGTCAACTGATCTAGCAGCGCACAAATCTGGCAAGGACAGTCACAGAACGGCAGCCTGTTCTGTACGGGAAAACTAGTGGGTGTTATCTTCAACTTCCAAATGTCTTCTGCATTTCAAACGCTCCTCGGGATAATCTGTTGACTTTAGTGCAACCACCTAGAAGCCAAGCTCTGATAAATTTTGCAGATTTATGTAAAATGGAAACGAAGCTTAACAATCTACCTTGTCGTTATACACTTGGTTCCAAATGAAGACTTAAGCAGATCAGGAGCTCCTTCTATATTTTCCTCCTCTCATTCTTTGCTCATCAGGGCCCAGAAACGCCTGGACGTGCACGCAAACCCTTGCCCGCACACAAGAGCGGCACAGCTTTTAGCCTCTTGTGTACTGGATGAGTAAAAGAGCCCTGATGGTTGTACTTCACCCCCCCGCCCAGCTTTCCGGGCCGAGGCCCCCCGGAGACCCCGGCTGTTTATCCCCTGCTGCCGCCCCAACATGGCTCCCAGATGAGGGGCGCCGGCCCGGCCCCCCCGCCCTGACCTGGATTCCCCGCGGAGGGGCGTGGCCGCCGCCGCCGCCAATCGCCGCGCGGGGCGGTGCTGACGCGCGGGGCCGCCTCCATCTCGCGGCGCAGCGCCGGTGTTGCGCAGCAGTCGGAGTCGTCTGTCGTCTGGGGAGGACGTATCCGCCTGACCGCCGATTGTCTGCCGCACCGCACCGCGCATCCACCCGGTTCGGCCTGCACAGAGACCCACAGCCCAGGTTCG
>VYZQ01017993.1:81816-92534 GCA_013400655.1 Mystacornis crossleyi
TGAAAGCTCCGGGGGCTTCCCCGCAGAGAGGGGTGCCGGGGAAGCGCAGCGAGGAGTGTGCGGCGCGGGGCGCTCCCACTGTGTGCCCGGCCGGCCCGCGGCCGCCCGGTCGGCGTTGTCGCCGCTCCGTCTCGCTCGGTGCGCGCCGCGGCGGGGTCGGTGCCGCAGCCGGGTGCGGCACGGCCGCCATTTTGTGGGAGAACGATGGCGTTTGCTTTTCTTCCTCGGCTCGGCGGGGGCGGGGCTAGCTGGGAGGGGCGGCTGCTGGGCGGGGCCGAAAGCGGACCCCGCGCTCTTACTGGCGCGGGCTGAGGCGGTGTCCGCTCTCCCCTTTCCCATTGGCCCGTAGCGGGGGCGGGGCCAGCTGGCGCACTGCGGCAGCGGCGGCGGGGGGGGGNTGAGTCACCGGGCGGGGCCTGACGCGCCTGTCCCCGCAGCAGCGCCGCGCACACACAGCCATGAGCGGCTGCCGCGTCTTCATCGGGAGGCTGAACCCGGCTGCCAGGGAGAAGGATGTGGAGAGGTTCTTCAAGGGGTACGGCCGCATCCGCGACATCGACCTGAAGAGGGGCTTCGGATTTGTGGTGAGTGCGCCCCCTCTCCCCACCCCACCTAGTGCTCATTCGCGTTTGAGGTTAATGAAGCTACCTCTGAAGAAAATTCATTAACGCACCTATCTCAATGCACACCGCGTGACAAATAAGCATCTGCTTGTTCATTGGAGTGTGATTGTTTGTTTTTGTTACGTTGGTTTTGCAGGAATTCGAGGATCCGAGGGATGCAGACGATGCTGTCTATGAATTGGATGGAAAAGAGCTTTGCAGTGAGAGGTGAGGTATCCTATTCCATGGCTATACAGGTTTGGTTATCTAAAATAAGAGTCAATTTAAACTTAAATTGTCTTATCAGTACCGTTCAACCTATTTTGTGTTTGTTTGTTTGGTTTTCCTGAGAATTACGACCGTATATAGAATAAGAAAAACGTAAGAACGTGTGTTTTGTTATGTTTTTCTCTTCCCAGGGTGACAATTGAGCATGCCAGAGCACGCTCGAGGGGCAGAGGCAGAGGGAGGTACTCTGACCGGTTCAGTAGCCGCCGTCCACGCAGTGACAGGAGGTATGTGCAGCCTCAAATCAGAGCAGTTTAAATGCCTTGGGCTCATCTCAAAGAACGTGAGCTGGAATAAGCTATTAAAAGGTGTTACTTGTGT
Organism: Mystacornis crossleyi; assembly: GCA_013400655.1. Taxonomy (NCBI): domain Eukaryota; kingdom Metazoa; phylum Chordata; class Aves; order Passeriformes; family Timaliidae; genus Mystacornis; species Mystacornis crossleyi. The sequence goes on from VYZQ01017993.1 coordinate 83,028, forward strand.
TTTAAATTAGTCATTTGATGTGGCAGTACGATCGTGAGGATTACAGAACTTCTTAGATATGCTTGTCATCCATATGCTCCCTCCCCTACGTACTTAATGCCTGCACTAGTTTGTTCAGGGTGTAGCTCAGGTTGTAGTACTAATGAGGATATGCTGATAGCAGCTTTTGGTACGCTCTTTGTTAATATTTAACACGGTTATACTTTAATTACTAAGAGAAATCTGAACTGTTTATTTCAAAACAGAAACGCCCCACCTTTAAGGACAGAAAATCGCCTCATAGTGGAAAATTTGTCTTCCCGTGTCAGCTGGCAGGTTTGTTGAAATACGATTAGCTATTTTGACTTCATTTAATGGGTATGTAATGTAATGTAATAATTTTTTTAAATAGTTAATTAAATTAAAACATAATTTATTAAAATGTTTATGTAATTAATATGATTTTTAGTAATGTAATTTAAATATTTTGAATGAAAGCTAGTTAATGTTAATTCATAATAATAATAAATTTATATGTTTGAGGATATATATTTATTTTTTTCTTGTTTTTTAAAATCCATTTTAACCACATATTAAACCCTTTATTTGCCAGCCTATCTGTGTCGTTGGCCTTATGACGAGGAGTGCCTGTGGGTTATCCTAATCGTTCTGTCTTGGTCACTCTTGGTCGGGCCTGGTTGACTTTCCAGTCAGCTCCTACAATGTCACTTGGCCACCTCTAGATCTGTGTTTGCCGGTCTAGACGTAATCGATGCACTCCTTAAAGTGCCACATTGCAGCGGTCCCAGAGCGTTAACGAGATCTGATTCCTAAGTTGAGAGCGGTTCTTCCTGTAACGCTTCCGAATAACGAGGTCCTGGTCGAAAAGAGTTGAAAGATTGGAAATTAGGTGGTCGTTGGAATCCTGATCGCAGTAAAGTGGTCCTTGGTGACATGAAGCATAGAGAATGTCTGGATCCATCCATAGTCTCCTGATAGGGAGGGCAGTGCGATTAATGGCTTCCATCGACTGGGTAGTGTTCGGCAAGTGGGTGGCGAAGAGCCAGTCGGGCATATGTCATGACGGTATCTCCGGTCGCTTAATGCAGTTTGCTGCTTGGCTAGCCTAGGGAAATGTTAATAAAGGTAAAGTAAACTATATTTTTAATGACATATGGGGCACAAAATAATTGGCATTATGTAAATGTAATTCTCTATTCGTGTAAGACTTGTAATGTAAATGGAGACTGAAATAGTCCAAAAATATATGGGTAGTATTTAAAAGTCAATCCAGTATACATAAAAATGTGCTTTTTTATTTCTTTTTCTCTCTCTCTTTCTTTCTCTTTGTTATTTAATCTCTAAAATCATTGTAGACTAATACTTACCTTAATGTTAAGACTCTTTATTAGCATTTTGCTTAAAGCAATGTGCTTTTCTCATTTATTTCGTGCCCTGATAGAGATCATGATACAGATAATGCAGTTTTGATAGAATACAAGTATGGCAGTTGCCATGTTTGTGATTAATCTAACAACTTCTCTTCCAGTAGTCATAAGTTTCTTTTGTTTGCTTTAAACTGTTTTTGTATAGATAAGTGTTAATTTCACTTCTTTGCATAACGTAAGTGGTCTTGTGTTAGGATCTCAAAGACTTCATGAGACAAGCCGGGGAGGTAACCTTTGCAGATGCACACAGACCTAAATTAAATGAAGGGTAAGCCTATCAAGTGACCTCTTGAAAGCTGTAGAGTAACTTGTGCATGTAATACTTGGGGAGGGAAGCTGGCTACTTCCAGTGTCAGCAGCTGTACATGGCTTAATTTAGCTAAGCTTTGAAAATGCATGTGGGAAATGTTTGGGGAGGGGAATTTTTCATGCTTCAGTGATGACAAGGGGTAATTACCCTGAGCAATGTTTGGGGGTTTTGTTTGTTTTCATTTGGGGATTTGTTTGGGTTTTTTCCTAGTGTAAGTTTCGTTTGTTTGGGTAGCTACAACTTGTAATAATTTTATGTTTGGGAATTTTCTTTTTTTTCCATAGGGTGGTTGAATTTGCCTCTTACAGTGACTTAAAGAATGCTATTGAAAAGCTTTCTGGTAAAGAAATTAATGGAAGGAAAATCAAACTAATCGAAGGCAGCAAAAGGCACAGGTACAGATATCTCTTGTCTTATGTAATGCCTAAGCATTCACTGAGAAACTTTGGAGTCGGGGACCAGGCAGCCGACTGGAGAGCAGTGGACTGCCTGGTCATGGCCAAGGCCCACGAGGTTGCGTAGCTGACGCTGGTGCTCTCTGTGCCCTCCCCAGTAGGTCCAGGAGCAGGTCACGGTCGCGCAGCAGGAGCTCGTCCGGGTCTCGCAGCCGCTCTCGTTCCCGCAGCCGCAAATCCTACAGCAGGTCACGGAGCAGGAGCCATAGCAAGTCTCGATCAGTTAGTAGATCTCCACTGCCAAACAAGAGCCAAAAACGTGGTTCTTCCAGCAGATCCAAATCTCCGTCATCCGTGGATCGGCAGAGGTCTAGATCAAGGTCCAGATCTGTTGACAGTGGCAACTGAACTATAAATAACTTGCCCTGGGGGCCCTTTTTTAAACCATACTTGCTAAAACTTGTGGTAAGTATGTGACTTTCTGTGGGGAAGGGTTTGGATGGGGAGTGGGGAGGGAAGGGGGAACTTTGTAGATGTGGACCATGGTGGGAAGGGTTATTGACTAATTGTATTAAATGTTTTTTGATAACCCTTTTCTTGCTCACATTTTTTGTGACTGTCTGAAGTGTATAGTTTGTGTATATTGGCAGAGCTCTTTATAACTAAAGCAGACAAATTTTTTTGTACTCTAAAGTCATCTGGACACTTAATTCTCAGTATATTCAACTGTGAATAGCAACTCAAAAACATTAGTTTAGTATCTTAGACTAATAGCTTTAGGCATCTAAGAGCTCTATATGTGCTGTACATAAAGCTTTATTTCAGAGGGTATTTTTTTGTGCTTTTGAAACATTGTTTCAGCTATAGGTCAGCAGATTAAGTGCTGGTCGGTACTGGTAATAAAACTTTATTTTGAAAATATTTCCATTTAATATGACTTGCACTACACTAAGAAAATGCCCATTTCACTGCCCTGTGGTAATAATACTCTATAAAGCACTCTTATTTCTTGATACCTAAGAATGAAATAGCTCAAATAAAGTATAAAGAAACATTTCTGCTTCTAATTTGTTTCTTAGTGTTAATAAAGTGGTTGTGACTGTGTTAAAATGTTTCTTGAAGATGGAGCTGTGGCAAAGTGATAACTTTTGGGCGGGGGGTGGGGGTGGTGGGAAAGTAGCATCCTTTTAAATATGTCGTGTGATGTCCTTGGATGTTTTTGCGTTCTGAAATAAGAGCATTGATAATCAGGCTATCATAGTACATAGCAAAAAGTGGAGTGGATGAGTCATTTAGCTTTTAATCACTTGGGTTAATAACTCTGGAACGTTAAAGACACGTAGTCAGCATACTTCAATGTGTTTGTGCACGTGCGTATGAGAACATTGAGGTCTAGATAAACCCTTTCTGTAGGCCTTTAGTCCTTGTTCTGAGAGAAGGAGGATTTTTAAGTTGGGTGGCAGTACTGCAGCAGGAGTACTCAGAGGTTCTGTGTTTCAGTGTTTGTGCCTTCCAGTGCAGCAGTCAGTCCTCTGCAATCCCTGTATTTCTCAAGCCCTCATCCACAAGAGAACTGCAGAATTCGATTACAAAAATAATGTGTTTTCTTACAAAGTGCTTTACAAAGCTATTCTAGTAGTCTGTTGAAACGTTATAAAAGGTATTCATAGCCTAGGCTAGAATTTGGCTAGATCGGAGGAGGCGCAAGGTGGTTCCTCTCAGAGCAAGGTCTGGCCTTGAGGGAGGTCAGGCATTTGGCCTCTGCAGCCCTGCTGCCCTCTCCCTGGTGTTGCTGAGTTCTTGGGTGCCAAGCTAAGGAGGGAGGCGGAGGTCTTGTGCTGTGTGGGTTTGTCTGCTGAGGTGGCACTGTATCAGCCTGCCAGGAACCCCTAAGAGCAGGTATCGAGAGGGGGTAGGATCCACAGTTAACTGGATCATTACCAGTCAGCTTTGGGGAATGGGAGGTGTTATTTTCAGAGCCTTAGTAGTGCAGATGCTGGATCACCCCCAGAGGTGTGGAACAAGGAGGCTTTAACTTCCAGGGGTAATGGCAGCATTCACACTCGCCAGGGTGGAAGGTCAGCTGTGTTGAGATCTCAAGTCAGTTGATCCTACTTGAATGATGATGGGCATCTGTGTCCAAGTGGACTTGGCTTCAACTGGAACCCAGGTAGCTTGAAGGCATCTGATGTGATGAAGGGGATCATAGACTTCTCTCTCTCAGGCTAAATGTGAAGTATTATCTGCTCTATAAACAGTTATTCTGAATTCTGTTTCATCACTTGCTTGCCTTGCAAGCAGCATGAGCAGGTGTCTGCATTTTCCCAGGGGAGCTGGCTGTTGTAATGATGATCTTCTTGTCAAAACAAACTCACAGGCTTTGCAGTATGGAGGCTTATGTTGATTTCTGGCCAGATCTGTGTTAATTAAGCATAGGTTCTTGATGTGAACCTGTTCATTTGTAGTTAGGATGAACTACAATAGTTTGGACACTGGAGATGTTGATGCCGATCTTTCCTGGTACTGTGTATGTAGTGTGACCATACCTAGGTGGTGTCTAGAGCAGGTGTGGTGTTGAGTTCACTGACCTACAAAAGAAGACACATTAAAGGTTCATCTGGTTTTGGAGGTACTGCTTGCTGGGCCCGAACTCAACATACAAAAGCAGTTCGTGTAGCCGTGATCATGGTTTGTGTGGCCTCTGCTGTGTGGGATCAGTGGTACCACATGGTACCCATTGGAAGACGGGAGCAACCAACAGCCCATGGGCTCCTTGGCTGTGCATTGGATCTCGCTGGCTTCTGCACAGAGAAGAAGAAAACTTTCACAGCTCATTCTGGGTCTGTTAGAAATTATATTAATCTGCAGTGATACCGTCAGGATCTGCTTCCATCATGTGCCAGCAGGACAGTTACAGGTAAGTGAAATGAAGAACGGAAACTGATGTAGGCAGTGATTTTCTTACAAGCAGAACTGAGACGGTCACTTGGCAGCATGTTCTTCAGCTGTCCCAAAGGGTTGTCACAGTGACTTTGAAGTCACTGAAAGTCTCCTATCTGGGCTGGCAGCGAGGCTTAGTGTGGAGCAGGGTCTTTGGGGAATAACTGAGTGCAGATGGGTCCCTGGCTGGTGTGTAAAGAGCATATGGATAAGTCTTTGATACAACGGCTGGAGACCTATGAGCTGGCTGCAGAAGGTGGAGCTTGGAGGGTTGGGAGAGTCGCTGCTGCGGAATCCATATATTGTTTTCCTGGTTTTCCACTGTTTCTGCAATGTCTTGACACTGATTTCATTTCTTGAGCACCAGTTGTGTCCACACCTGCACAGATCACTTGCTGCGTCTGAAGAAAGAAAAATGTGAGAATAGGCAGTTCTGAAGCCAGGTTAGGGAAAGGTGGTGACAGCTACAACTGAGATTACTGGGTGATTTAAAACAAGAGGAAAGAACTGGGAGTCTGCCAGAAGACTGAAGCCATTTTGTTTCCAGTCATTTGTGACTTGGAGGCTGGAAAACACAGTAGTCTTGCCAGCACCTGCATGGCTGTTTCCAGTATCACCTGCCTTGCACTGAACCCTCACCTGAGGATCCAAGTGAGTGTGGTTTTTTTCCCCCCATTAAGTTATCCTTCAGCATAGCTGTAATATGTAGTAAAGTGATCCTGAAGCAGCTCTGTAGCGAGCTACTCTGCTGCGTCTCTTGTCTCAAGGCACTGGAGAAAGCTGGACTGGCAGCATCGGAGGGGTGACGGGTGAAGGATCTCATTCAGCAGTGCATCCTTCAGCCATCTGTGCAGTTAGTCAACTGAGCTTTGGCATTATGGACCTGCTGGAGTTGGAGAAGTCTACTTCACATCTATACCAATATTGCATATATTTTAAAATTAGGTTTCAATCTCCTTACGTACTTCTCTAGCAAAAGATCCAAATGTTTCCTTCCTTTGACTGCAGTACTTGGCAGTTCTGTCCTCTTCTCCCTCACCCCACTTCAAAAGCGATGCCCTTCAGGGAATCGCTTAACAGCTTGAAGCAAAGCTGGGATTTGTTGCATTAAAGAATAGCTAATGTTTTTGTGTAGTTTTAGTCACACGCAAACCCTCCTGTTCTTTGCACATGCTCAGTGCAAGTCATGACTTTCACAGAGTCTCCACTGTAGCTTAAAGCCATGGGACTGTGAAAACCTGAGCCCTGATAGTTTTGATAGTATGTAGCTGTATGAAACATGCTGCTGGTGCAAGAAGTCCATGGAATTTCTAAAGTCTTCAGTTACCTCTGAATTTTTGACTCTGATTTGAATTTAATGTGTTGGGTATGTAATCCCGAGCTAAAGAGCCACTCGATTCTGACTTCCATTATAAAGTAGCAATTCATTGGGAGTTATATTGGAAGCATGTGTGGCTTAGCTTGGAAAGTATAAGAAAGAAAGGAGCAAAGCTGTACTTGCCATTGGCTTTCTTTATTCTGTCATGGATCCGAAGGACCAGGATAAGCAGAAATCCCTCTCCAAGCTGGAACAGCAAGTAGAGTAGTGGGAAGAAGTACAGGGGGCCAATGATCTCTGGGGCGAAGGCAACTTTGAGGGTAGCAGAACAAAACTACATTTTGGCAGCCAGTTTCCATGCACACTGTCTGCCTGCACCTGAAGAGAAAAAAACTGGTCACAGATTTAAATTGCTTTCAAACAACTGAGAAAGAACCCTGCCCACCTTGCTGGTGCATTTCCCTGTGGCTAAAAGCTGCTCTGTCAGAAACAATACTGCAATCCCTAGACGGTTTTGCCTCCTGCTCCGCTTGCAATGGGCAGAGACAGATCATGTTACAAATGTGAACTTTGTTCATAATGGTATTGGAGGCCTTATGTCCTGCTCTGGACTCTGCATCTTCCGGCAGGGAAGGAACCTCTTTCTGAGGTTGTAAGAGTCCAACATATGAAGGTATAAAATACGACTAGGAGGATTCCTACCTGGTTTAGGTAGGATGAGGAAAAGAAGGAGGAGCAGGTTTTATATACCAGGTTTTCATTCTAGCTTCCTGAGGTTGCCGCTGAATGCACTGACTGGTTTGGAGTAGCAATTAGCTGGGGAATAATTGTGTCACTTGGGGTTTGAGTTCTGTTGGTATTTCTCAGTTCTTTGGATTTTGGTTTTTTTTTGGGTTTGGGTTTTTTTTTGTTTGTTTGTTTTTGTTTTTGTTTTTTGTGCTAATAATTCTCTTCCCCCGGCTTCATTATTGAGAGCAGAGGTTGGTAATGTGTTTAGCAGGTCACTAGTGACCTTAAGCCAAAACCATCCATCCACTTGTTCAGTGAACCTTCCATGGTGATCAGGTGCCTGTGTCAAAAAAACCTGCTTAGCTATTCCTCCCCTCTCAGATAAGCTGAGCAGAGGTTAAAGTCATTTCTCTTCCCACTCAAGGTATGGGAGTCACTGGCTTGGGACCAGCTTTTACTGTGTCTGGTTGTATTCCTAGGTCCTATTTTGGGTGACTGGGGTCAGTGTTCTACAGAAGTATGTCCCTAAAATCCATGTTTTCACCACTGCTCCGCAAACAGAGCTGCCATACCTCTCTGTTCCTGATGAGAGAGAGAGAGAGGGGAGGGAGGTATGGAAGAACATACTGGTCATCAAGCTTGAAGGTTACAGAGACAGCATAGCCCAGCAGGAATCCAGTGAGAGGCATTAAGGCAGAAGATCCGAGGAGGGATGATGAGAAGATGACCATGATACAGCTTCACACATTGACCACAGACAGAACAATTACAGCAGCAGACGACAGCAGAAGCATAACCATCCCTGCCTAAAATGAAAAGTGATTGAGATGTGGACAAGAGAGAAATCCCCAGCAAAATTTGCCTCAGCTGTTAGAAGCAGCTGTACCCAGTTGCCCGACCATCACACATGAAGTACACAGAGGGCATAAGTGCCTTTCATGGACATAAATGTTACCAGTAATCAACAGACCATCCTGGGCTGTTACCAAGAGAGACCTTAAATAACGAAATACCTTTCTGGTCTATATGCAAAATGACTGGTCTTGCTGCACAAGCTGCTTGTTTCTCAGGCATTGCTATGTGTGTCTCTGTCCAGGTCCCTTTGTGGCTCTAGCAGGTGCTGAGGAAACCACTTTATTCACAGGTAGAGCCTCGTGGAGTTCTTGAGTTAGATGGTGGTGTATGTGGTTGTCTGGATTTCTGTTTTGCTGTTTAAATGCCTGATGTATAAAAAAAGCAGGGGCATGATTCCAGGCGTGAGTGGACACTTGGTGCTCTAGTGGCTTCTGTTGGATAGGTATCTCAATGACTTAAACAGCAGCTTTGTGATTTGGTTTTTGCCTAGTGCTAGACCTCTGAGAACAGTGGGGTGGGTTTAATTTGTTTTGGGATGGTTATTGTTTGGTTGGTTTTTATCTGGGTTCTGCTTTGGTTACAGCAGTAGCTGGGGGCAGTGCCTATGAGGTTCATTAGTGCTGATACAACAAAAAACCCCAAAGTTAAAACTGAAGCCAAGGAGAGCAGTGTAGGCAGTTGGCTACAAAATGTCTGCCTGGAAAAGATGGAGGACTTCTCCTTGGGCAAATATTTTAACCATTGAAGTGGTGAAGTGGATGTCTTGAGCTCTGTCCTCAACCCTGTCATTGATCTGTGGCATGTCTTAAAGAAGTGAATATGTCTGTGATTCTATTTTTGAAAACTTCCTAAAGGCCCTTCATTGAAAGCACAGGACAGTTCTTACCTTGGTGATAAAGCCAGTGTACTGTGGTTTCTTCTCATTCAAGAGGATGCCAATGGCACAGGGGATTAGCATCAGCACCAGGGAGGTGATTATTCCCTTTGTAAGGTACCTTGCCCTCCAAATCACCCTCATAGAGTCCTCCCGAGTAAAGGTACAGAAATAGTGGCATTAATCCAATTGCCAGGACCATTGAGCATGCGGTCATTACAATGCTGAGATGAAGAAAGGACCCCTCAGTAGAAGAACAACACTTTTTTAAAATGGCATATGCTAATCTGATTACTTGCCTGGACAGATGATTTTAATATAAGACTTGACCTTTCTTTTCCCCAGCTTGTCACTGAGATCTCCCCAAGATCCCTTGGCAGGTTGTAGAAGGATGTGATATGAATGGAGAAGTGAGAAGATGACTCAAGTTTTCATATGAGCTGAGAAAGGACCCTTGTCATGGGTACAGCTCACATTTCAGAAATTCACAACTGAGAGAAAAAGCAATACTTTGTATTTTCGTGCTGGATCTTGTTTTATCGCTAGGGTTTGTTGGAGAGTGGTGTTCTGCTAGTTCAACGTTTCTCCCTGATGCAGCCTCTTCAGGCAGCATGACCAGTTTACACAGAACTGCAGGGATATATACAACATATATATAT
>VYZQ01018009.1:1705-27578 GCA_013400655.1 Mystacornis crossleyi
CAAGTGTGGTGGAGATAAAATATGGGAATTCCCAGGCTCAATCTGGCCTTGGCATACCTACAGCAGCATCTCTCTGTGGCACTGAACAGCTCCATTTCCTCCAGAAAACAATTAGTAGAGTTCAAAATATAGATATTTTTCTAATTTTCTATTAACATTAACTATTGGAACTCAGGATATCCTTATCTACACAGCTAACAAATCTTTCTTTGAATGTTTTGTCCACAGAGGCAGCCTGCAGCAGCAACTTCAGCAGTTCAAACAGGAGATAGAGCGAAAAATATTTTGTTTATCTTTAGTTTTGAAAATTCTTCTTTTCTTTTCTCCCCCTCCATTTTCTTATGGCAAAAACATTGTTATCACGTTCTTGTCACTAGGAGCACACAAAGCTCCCTGTTCTCCTTTTCCAGAATACATGCTGTTTTTTTCTCTTATAGTCACCTTTTTTCTAGGATGAAAGATGCCCATTTTTTCAGTTGCTGCTCTTCTTAAATTTTCCCAGTCATTTTATTACCTTCTCAATACTTTCCAGTCTGGCAGGTGCCCTACTGAAAACATTGAAAGTGGTCTTTCTTCTGGATCACAGAGTCATTTAGGTGGGAAAAGACTTTTAAGGCCATCAAGTCCAACCCTTACCCCAGCACTGCTAAGTCCACCAATAAACCCTGTCCCCCAGTGTCACATCTGAACGTGGGATGGTGACTCCACCAGCTCCCTGGGCAGCCTGTTCCAATGCCTGACAACCCTTCCCATGAGGAAATATTTCCTGATATCCAAAATAAACCTCTCCTGGTGCAGCCTGAGGTCATTTCTCCTGGTCCTATCACTTGTTCTCTGGGAGAAGAGACCACCCCGACCTGGCTGCACCCTCCTGTCAGGGAATTGTAGAGAGTAAGAAGCCTTTCCTGCCCTCCAGAGATCAACACTCCCACCCAGTTTGATGTCATCTGCAAAGTGACTGAGGGTGTACTTGATCCCCTTGTCCATATCACTGAAACAGTTATTAAACAGAACTGATAGAAGCAAGCCACTGCTCATCAGTCCTTTCCTATATATTACTCCATCCTGGCCCTCCTGTTTCTCAATATTACACTTTTCTCTGATCGTAGCTTCATATTACATAAAAATGTTGACTAAGAATCCCTCCAGAAAAAAAATCCATCTCTCATCTGAATTTGTTCCAGGAATTTAGGACTGACAAGGTTATAGATAGGTGAGATTTTATCTTTCTCTGCTTTACTTCACTTTCTGACAACTGAATATTTCACTTTGCATTTCTCTGCTCTTTTGTTTTAGTGGAGTAGGTCTCTCTAGTGCTCCTCATTCAGTCCATGCCTCAGACTTTATTTACCTGGAAAATACTGTGTGTAGGAGGTGCTGTTACCTCTCTGCTCACCCTCTCTTTGCCTTGTACTTATAAATGTAACAAAGAAATGAAGATGCAGCCCTCTCTTAGCCCACAGAGATCCTGCACGCTGCCTTTTCAGCTTAACCTATGTTTTCTGTCTCACAGCCATTTTTTGATCCAATTTATTTGTTTTCTTTATCACAGTAAGGTTTTTTTATTTTTTTTTTCTGTTTTTCCATCATCTGTCTGTAACCACAAATGCATTGGACTTTTGTAACAGCTTCTGATTTTAATTCTTTTGTGTGAAACATGAAAAAATTCTGCAAAACACAAAATGTCTACAAAATTTCCAGAGAGCACACTTCAGCACTTTGCTGCCTATTCATGTGGAGAATATGTCTAAACAAGTGGTACTAAATGTGCTTTTAGTTACACGCTATGCACCCTAGAGCCCTAAGTGTGTGGGTCTGAGTGATGGTGAAGCACAGAGGCATAGAAGGAGGTTATCTGAAGATTTTTGAAAGCCAGCATGTGTGTTTATTGCTAGTCATTGTCTCCTGTCTCGTCTCCTGGGGATCCTCCTGGACTTGGCAAGGTCCCCAAGCCAATTTGACAGCATCTAAATTCTCTGCTCTCCTCTAGTGCACATCTCCAAAAGCTCCTGATGTGCTTTTCCTCCTCTCCTGATGTGCTTTTTGTTCCCTCAGACCATGTGAGCAGCAAAAACCAGGTACTGTGGATCTTTGAGGCTTTCAGAGCCTCTTCCTAGTGCACGGGAGCCATCTAGCTCAAGAGGGCTTGATTGATATTTTTAGTGGCTTTTTCTCAAAGGGGGAAAAAGCTGTACTGTCAAAATTGGAGACATTTTCTCTGCTGTGATGGCTGCTGAGCCTGGCAGGGAAATTGCTTCTCTGACTTGTCTGGAGCGTGGGGAGAAGCACTAATAGGAGCCTACCAGAGAGACTCAAACTGAAGGAGACCACTTTCGTTCCACCACCTGGTTGTACGGTTCTCTACCATCTCCTCCCAGCCCCTCCATATCTCCTGCAGGACAACCCATGCCTGGAATTCCAGGCTGTGTTTACCACAAAGCCAGGCAGTTGCCAACGCTGTGCGTAAAGTTGTCCCCTTGATCTCTGCTCCCTCTACCCACCCAACCATCTTGGCCATAACTCATCCTGTTCCTTTTTGAATTGAAGTTTTGGAAATGTCCTTCCACGCGGTTACAGGGTAGGGAGGCAGCAGAGAGCTGGGCCAGAGGTGGTTTCCCAGGGAAGGAGGCAAGATGGGAAGCAAGGAGAGGAGAGCACCCAGGAGCCTCTGAAACCCAGCAGAAGGGTCAGCAGCAGCAGATGCCAGGGGACAGCAAAGGAGAGCCAGATCCCCTGTCACGGGCTGAGCAACAGGAGAGTAACTGATTATTATAATTATTTGCAACCCCTTTTAGCCAGGAAGAGCTAACCAGCAGTGCCATTTTTTTCCCAAGCATCCTGCCCTAACGACACCCTTAATACAGCCTGTTCCGTGGCTTTTGTGAGGCATGTTTTCCATCTTCAAACTCAATTTCATTTATTAGAGGCTTCGCCATGTGTGACACAGTGTGCACACAGCAAGTGCAGCAAGGACTCGTTTTAATTATCGTGTATTACCAGGAGGCAAAGTGTGTTTGTGCCGGTGGGCGAAAGGGCGAGGAGGGGGTGGTGTCTCTTTCCTTTCCCTGCCACGTATCACAGCCGTAAGGAGATGGAGCTTTCTGAACTGCATTTTAAATTTGGAATCGGGACATTGTGTGGCTGTCAGTGCTCTGTGCCAGCCCCAGCACAGGGAGAGAGTCTCCAAGCAGCGAGCACCCGTGTGGCTGCAATAAATAGTTTGAGATAACAAACACCTCTCTGAAGTTTTTGTTAGAAAGTCAGCCAGAGGACTCTTCTCTGGGCAGTGACTAATGATATTTGAATGTTGCTCTTTATGCAAGTGGGGTAATATATAGGGTTGTTGTTGGTTTTTTTTTTTTTTAATTGGAATTAATTTGTTGTAAGGTGAGTCAAAATATCATTTCGGTAGGGCCTTCAAAGGAGGAGCAGAAGCTGGAGACAGAAAATGTGTTTTCTAAGCTGACTCTAACATTTTTTATTTTTCTGAATAAGAAAATTTTGCTTTCCTTCACACAGAAGTGAGGAAGGTTTCTACCCTGCAGTCTATATGTCCTGCTGGCTTTGTGCTCAGTTGTGTGAGAGAGGTGTAGAAGGCACTATTAATTGGAATAATTTTTTTTTTAAAGAAGTTTGCTTTTTTTTTCTGTTAATGTGACAAGTAGAGACATTGTGAATGTTTTCTCTGTTAGAATCACCTGATGTGGGAGAGGGCAATGCAGAAACTGGGAAGATATTGAGAAATCAGAAAAAAGTGTACAATGAAACTGACAAAATGATGGTGAACTGACTTTGGAAGGAAGATATTGCAATAGACATGGGGAATTTGTGTTTTTACTCACTTGCATATAGTGACTTTAAAATTATGACCAGTGTTATTTACTTTGAGAAGTGTAGAAGGTAGAGCATGGACTTGCAGGAGACCCTGTTATTTGGACCTTTTTTACTTCTTTTGATAAGACCAGGTAGTTACCTTACTCTGGAAATTCCTGTAGAACAATTCCTAAAAGGCAGGGTATGCCCCAGTGACATCAACATTTTAGTAAAGCTGATAGAAAAAAAAAAAACCATCTTATTTCCTTTGGAAAGAATGTCACATTGCATAAAATTTATATACACACACACAGGTGCTACAAATACCATGGTTTTGGCCTAATTTTACTTCAAAAATGAAAAAAAAAACCCAAAAGCAAACACCTAAAAATAGAATGTTTCAGTTTTATTTTCCATATTTGTCTTCCTATTTTTTCCCACTCACAAGCTGAAATTTTTCAGTGGAAAACAAAGATTAATTGCAATTTTAAAAGGCAATGAAAAATCATTGTGTTTTCAGGTGGTGTTGCTCAGTTTGAGCAGTTTTCAGAGAGAAAATCCTACTCTACATGAAAAAGGAGTTTCTAACTCTTTGTCCCCATTGGAGTTAACTGATGGGAAGCTGAGGCCGTGGGTTAAGATGGTACCAAGGTGGTTTGTTCTTTAAAGCAAGAGTGATGCTTCTTGCAGCCCTCTGATTGCCCAGCAGGCTTGATTGAAATCCAAACCAACAGGCTTTGAAGCGAAGATTGATTGTTGTGCACATTTTTGATAATACAGCAATTTGTCTCCTTGGGTATAAAGCGCTAATCCCCCTTTCATTTATCAGTGGGGAATCAGGAGCTCGCCTCTTCCTCAGCCCCGGGTTTGTCACAGTGGCTGTGACACTTCCTTGCACAGACCCACCCCATGGTGGAGATGTCCCCTCCCAGCAGCACCTGCACTGCGGTTCCCCACCCTGCATTTCATGGGGCTCTTTGGCACCTGCCTTACTGCTTGTTTCAGAAATGTAAATGTTTAAGTCAACGGCAGACAACAGAATTTTGTCTGTTCTCGAGGTTTAAAATTTCGTGTTTGCACACAGAGAATCCTTGTCCTCCTTAATCCTGTGCTCAGACTCTGTTCTTCTGATTCGGCTCAACAGGAGGTGTCATTTTGGTTTTCAACCAATACTGTGCTCCAGAATTTCAATCAAACCTCGAATCATAAAATCATGGAATGGTTTGTGTTGGAAAGGACCTTACAGACCATCTAGCTTGGAGAGAAAATGGTCTGGTGTGTTTGTGTCACTAACTCTGTGTATCCCAGATAAGATGCCACCTGTGCTGGGACAAGCACAAGTCTTTGCCCAGCAGAACTGGAGGATGAAAGGTGATGCAGACCTGGCATCCTACCCTGTTCTGTGGTGATTGATCACCTGTCCTCAACCCATATTCAGGCCTGAGTGCTGCTGTCACACAAGGTGTTTCCGTAGAAAGCCCACGTGTCAGGCAAAGTGGAAAAGCAAACAATCTGAGCAGGATCTGTGCTCTGATAACTTGTGAACACCATCACATGCCCCTGTAACCACAAGCTCCTGGGCTGTAATTCCCTCTTGGCATGCGGCAGAGCAGGGCTTTTCCACTGCTCCCAGCTTACAGAGAGAGCCACAGCACATCTGTTCGGTGGTTGAGCCATTGAGCATTCTCTGCATAGCCCGCCTGGATAAGCTGTCACTCTTGATTTTTAAAACATTTCACAACAGGGGGTTAGCCTGGAATGGAGAACCTCTTGTGAGCAGCATCTGCAGAGGCCCCGCTGCTCACAAAGCCTTACTGTGCAGGGCTGCCACCACCATGTCTTCGTCAAGAGGGGATCACCCCCTCTCTGCTGCAGCAAAGCACACCAGGTTATTTACCCTCCTCAGTGAGCTGCACACCTCTGCTTTCCATTTACTATGTGTCTAGATCAAAGCTTTTATCTGTTCTTCCTTGCCACCATCCAGGTTTTAGAGATGTTCCTTAGAACATCGCCTTTTCTTGACACTCCCCTGGAACACTGATTTTTCTTATCCTCTTGAGAAGAAATTGGCCTCATGTTCTGTTACTTTGAGTGCTAGACTTGGTTGGCTGGAGACAGAAGAAGTAGTGTGTATGAAAAGTCTCTCTGACTTGGAGATGCTAATTTCCTTAAGCCTTACTGATAGTCAACCTGGGAATGATCCACAGCATTTAAACTTAGCTTGCTCCCCTGAGTCTCCCTTGAGAAGTGTCTGTCTCTCTCCTTTGCCATTACAGATGACTACAGCCATAAATATTTGTCTTTGTGAATACTTCCTTGTTTTTTTGATCTTTAACAGGGTGCGATTTTGTTTCTTTTGCTTTATACTGTGTGTTTTCTATGCTGAGCGGAATCCACCAGACTGAGGCAGTGGGCTGCTTTGTTAATATTATTACATTCTGAGTTATAGCTGGTTACGTTTTTAACCTATGAGTCAGCAATTTCTACCACAAACTTCAATTAATATGTGTCTCATGAGTGTAGAGACTAAAAGTTACAGGCTAGCATATGGTTTGATTATATTTACAGAATTTAGTAGCAATGTTCTTGGTTTGAACAGAGAGGGACATGGCTGAGTAGCTTTTCCTAAAAACATTGCCCACAGCCCATTTACACCTTATTCAACTGGTCAGATCCAGAATACAAACAGCAAGTGCTTACAGAGATTTGAAAAAATATATTTATTTTCCAATTTATAGAAGTTAAAATTAGCAAAACAAAGCAAAAGCATGCCATTCATCTCTCAGTTGCTGTCCCAATTGAATATGCTGGTTGGTGGATGATATTTTTGTATGTTAGCATCCCCAGAATGTGTTTATTAAAGAGCCATTTGTCTATTTCTGTTGCAGTAAACTATTTCATTAAGAATGGTACAGAAGATGTGCTACTGTGTGGCAATAGCACTGATGCTGGGTAAGTACTTTAAAAATATCTTCACTTCTGGTCTGTTTTTGTTACCTTTTTTATTATTATTATTATTGCTACATTTTCCTCTAGTTCTGTCCACTTTTCACCAGCATGAAGTAGATATTTCAACTTCCTTGTGTCTAGGCATAATAGGAGAGAGGATAATAACAATATTTTGCATAGTAATACAATTTTCTCAGCTGAAGGGAAGAGAAGTATCTGTGTCGCTTATTCAGGTTTAAAATCCTTAGGGGTCTTATTACAGTTCTTTTTCAATATATTTGAACTTCTCTGTAAAAAAAAAACAGTGAAAACTAAGTAACATTTTGGCTGAGTGGAAAGTACTTTAATGGAAATGAAACAGCAATGGAAACAGAAAACCTGGAAGGATTTAAACCAATGATGAATTCCTGTCTTTTGGCAAAGGAAGATAAATCAACAAATGTCCCAAAAATAGCATATTTTGGAGGTAAGAAGGTACTCGGATTTGAGTTGTGATCTATATTTGCACTTGATTTGTTTGTAGATTATATGTATTTCATTTTCTCATTGTATAGACAGTAGAGAGATCCAGAGGCATACTAACATCCTCTGCATAAAGGACTTTATTCATACCCCTGCCATCTATGGATGCCAGTGGTTCCTCCTGCATCCCATCCCCAGGGTCCAAGTGCTCTATCAGAGCGTGTGATTTCATTTGGCAGCTTCTCATGATCTTGATGGAAGTGGTGTTCAGACAGAATGGAGAGAGATGGGATCTGGTGTGGTCAGAGGAAATTAAAAGCCATGCAAAAATTGCAGGCTGTTAGGAGTTGTAGGAACAGGTGGAAAATACCTTGGAGTGGTGGGATAGAGGAGCTTTTGAGCCAAAAATGTGAGAGCATTTGAACCAGGGAAATGGGTGTCTTGGACCAAGAGATGGGAGGAGGTGAGATGATCTGCTTCAGAAAGGAGATGTTCTGAGCTGGTAGAATGAAATGTGGAAGGCTGCAAAAAAAATAGGGTTTAACTTAGGAAGAATTTAATGAGAAAAAGGCATGTGTGTGCAGGGAAGCAGCAGGAAGATGAAGGGAATATAAAATCTGCGCTTGCTTGTGGACAAAAAGACAAGAAAAGCCCTGAGGTCCTGGGGAGAGACGTTTTGCTTTCTGCTGCCACTCTCTGTATCTGTATTGACATAAGACAAAGGGAAAGCTCAGTGCCAGCCTTCCCTCTGCAGGCCTGGTGTGTCTGATCCGTATTGCCAGCCTGAGTTAGACTCCAAGATCCTTGGGCAGAGGGCCATGCTTTCCCCTTTGTTTGTTCCTTGGGAGGTACAATGTCAGCATCCGTTAATTAAGCCCTTTGTTGATTGTAATACATTGCATTTATCCAGGCTCAGGCAGAACTCCAAGACTATTGGGATGTTTCCCGGGAATCCCAGGATTTGGCAGTCTCCATTGTGCTGGTGAACCTGAGCCTCTGCAAACCAATAGGCAATAATACTGGGAAAAACAAGTGTTCTGCTCAGCCACGATACTTTCTGTGTCATGGAATATCCATTGTTCTCGCTGATGGCCTGAGCCATGGTGGTGGAAAGCTGCTGCTCGTGGGCAATGCTGAAAGAGTTGGTTACTACTGCTTTGGAATTGTTCAGCTGGCGGGAAGTTAAATACCAATCCAATATCCGTGGAGTATTTATATACTGGCAGCCTGTACGGATTTAAGGGCTAGTTCCTAGCAAGGCAAACCCACCCGGTGTCCTTCCTAGGGAAGTTAATAAATTGCAGCATGTCAGCAAAAGCCATGATTGGAGAAAACCTCTGGTGGAGGCACTGTGCCCGTGAGAGAGTTACAGCCTGAAACAGCCCAGGCAGAACCTGTAACTCCCAAGTAGAGGAGGAAGAAATTGCTACCCTCAAACTGAGTGTTCTTGTACATGTTTTGATAAATACATCAAAACTGTCAGAGTTTGTGACATCAGCAAGGGAAACCAATTTTCCCTTTATGCCTCAGTTCTTTCTTCTTCAACCTTTTGCTGTTTTAGTTAAGTATTTAATACCACTGGGTAAGGTTTGAGTTTAAGTGCCTAAAAATGGGTAATAAATATCCCTACTTACACTGGGATTTTTAGCTCAGGATTAGCAAGTGTTCTCTCATCTGCCATACATTGCACAGAGTTGCTGCCAGTCATCCACTCTCCCATTGTTTAAAGACATGAAGGTAATTGGAAAAATGATCCTAAGGCCCCAGGGGATGTGCAAAGTTGTGTATTCGCACCTGTTGGGACAGGGAAAGCATCATTTACAGGCTGACGTATCTAACGAGTGGATTCGTTTTCTCTCACCCTTCAATGATCAAAGCCAAGAGTGTTCAATGGCAACCCAAAATCTGAGTGCTTGGGACCTTCTGGGGCAGGTTGCACCACAGGATCAGGGGAGGGCAGTTAAGAGGAAGTAGATGCTTGAGGCTGTGGTTCCCTCATTTATTAGTAATGAAATCCGTGACAAGTGAGGACACTTAAATTGGGAACCCATTAAGGCAGGAGGAAGGTGTGGTGAGGAAAGACAGCTGGCAAGGCCGTGTCTGAGTGTTCATAGCATTTGTGGAATGTGCTTTTGCTGCCAGTTTGGAGCTTGAATTCATCAGCCTCTGGGATTCACTGAGGACCCAAAGGAAATTCAGGGAAGGGCAGTATCATGTCTTCTCTCCTGGAAGGATTTGTTGTTAGAGTGAGGGATATCTGTGTTGTGGCCAGGATATTAAATCTTGAGGTAATTGAAAAAGCCATTTCAGTGCATTTTTAAAAGCATGTTAATGACACTCTGAGGTTTGTCTGGTTGCTGTTATTATGGAAGAGTTAAAAAAAAAATCCAAATAAATCTGCTATGGCAATTGTTAGGTGATGAGGCTCGAATGGTCTAATGTAAGAGCGTGCAGTGATGGAGACTGCAACCTGAGCTGGAGTAGCAAGCCAAAATCAGCAGGGAAATGATCATGGGTGGATCCTATATCACAGGCAATCTAATTATCTCTGAGGTGGGGGCTTTATTACATTACTAGGAGGGACTGTTTTCTGAACAAGCACCCAAGCTGCCAATAAAGCAGGAGGTAATGGATCCAGCTAATACTGATTCCAGTTCAGAAGGGATTTGAATAGATGTATGTCACTCAGCTGCAGCAAACTTGTCTCTAGTACTTGACCTGGCAGATGCAAGGAAAAAAACATTTATTTGCATTTTTAGATATGCTCAAGCAACCTTAAAACTCTACTTTAAAAACCATGCTGCAGAGACTTGGTAGGAATGTCAGGGAGATAGCATATTCCTTAGCTGCACAAGGGTTAATCTGTGGGATTTCCCATATGATGCCTCAGACACTTTCTTACTGATACCTGAAATATGACTTTTCTTCATTTAATCCAACAGAACTTTTGGGTTGCTTTTCATTTTGTTTTTCATTTTGCATTTTCCCCCTTGATGTACTGCAGGAATTTGTTTTGTGCTTACAAGAAACAGAGTACAATGGAAATAAGAAATAACTGTTGGAGGCAAGAGAAAATCAAATGATTGTGATCAAAGATATTCTTTGGCTCAAAGTGACACGTGCTTGGTGTTTCACAACAAGCAGATTCGGAAAACTACACTGATAGAAAAATTCTTCTCTGTGTGTCACGGATTGGTCAGACTGGGAGCAGTGCTAACAGTAAGGCTTTCTTAACCAAAAAAAAACAAAAAACAAAAAACAAAAAACAAACAAACAAACAAAAAAAAAGGAGTGTATTTGCAGTTGTTGATGTTTTTAGATGCATTTTGAGGTTAAATTTAGTAGCTCTTTTGGATGTGGCTGTACTGGGATATACACAATTTGTTTCTCTTTGCAATCTCTGTTTCTTCTATTTGATTTGTTTAGAATAAATGGAGAAAGCTCAAATAGTCTGATTCTAAAAAGAGATTACAAATTCTGTAAATTTGCTTTTCAATTTAATCCCCAGTATATAGCTTGTCCAATTTTGAACACCTTGTTTCAGCCTCAAGGAAGGTGCAGTAAAGATCCAGTACAATGATCAAATATTTGGGAGATCTTAGGAGGTGGAAACTGCTCTGTCCTTAGTGAAAGCAAGTCCTAGCATCAAGTGAAGCAGGATTCATGAAGGCTGCAGAGCAGCAGGTGATAGCAGGCACCACCACACACTTCCTATAAATATATATATATATATACACACACATCCTATGTGTCTGCACTACTGTGTGAAAGTGGCCCCGCAGTGCAAAATTGCCGTGAATCCACAGATGAGTATTTGCGGTGATAGTGCCGAAGGGAAGGCTTGGGAAAGGCAGGGTAGCTGGAAGAGGTGCTTTAGGGTGTGCTCAGGGACCTACAGCAAGAACAAAGGACCTGCAGCACAGCAAAGCAGCACTCGGTGCCTGGCCCCAGGCAACGGGACGAGGACAACACCAGGCAAGAAGTGAAGGAGCTCCAAGGGCACTGCTCTCAGGAGGAGCTGCAGTCCTGGTCCCACCTTCAGACCCAGCGAGGCATCCTGCTAGAGCACCCCAACAGTGCCCGGTTGCTACCATCAGGACAGATTCCCGGTGTGGAGCAGATCCCTGTCAGGCCACAGCAGCCCTCCCGTGCAGTTCCAGCCTGTCCCTTGTTGGTGACATTTAACCATTCCCTTTGGTGAGTGACCGGCGCTGCAGAGCCCCCTGCTTCCCCACAGAGTAAAGATTTGTATGGGGGCTGCAGCTGCATGGATTTATCTGTCTGTGAGAAAGGAATATACATTTCAGCTCTAAAGCATTTCCACTTTTCATCCTGCTGTAATTTCACAGGGATGTTTTTCTGCTGTGCTTAGGCTGCTGTTTTTATTTCCCCTCCTGCCTGAAGGTTTGGTTGAGCAATAGGAAGAGCAAGGAGATTTGTCCATTAAGACAAAGAGACAAGATGCTGTCAATGTACGAAGTAAACAAGCAGACATGAGAGAGAAACTTAAATGCTTTCCTTTCACTTTTTCACTTGCAATTATAGCAAGGAGCTGGCTTTTCAGAAAAGTGTACATGTTTTAAGTCAGTTGTGTCCCCTTTGGATCTCAAGGTCAGAATGATTAAATTTTTTTTCCCTTACACATGGTATGTCCTATGTATTCAGCTCATGGGCAGGAATAGTCTACAAGATCATACTGACAATGAAAGCGCATTTGCATCATGTCTGTACTGATATTACCAAAAAAGACTAGTGAACAGGAAGGAAAAGCAGCCAGTAAATCTACTTCAGGAACAACAAGAAAGCACCTTTGGCAACTGCATCCTAGTAACTGTTGCTATAGGAACTTTAGCTACCTTTATTCTCACTATGACCTTGATTTTTCTTAACAGGATACATTAAAATAATGTACACTGTCGGGTAAGATTCTCTGTGGTTTGGTGAATTCTGTCACTGAGCTCATTGTATATAAGGGATGAAGGAATGACCATGTGTTGTAGCGCTCCTCAAAGTTTTTGTGTCAGTTCTAACTCTTTCTAAGGTATTACCAGAAGAAAACCCCTCTGTTTTCTTATGTGTTGTGGCATTTTACTAAGGCAATTAATACCCACACATAAAATTGCATCAGATGCCTGTTTTCATAGTCTCCATGAGCACCACAAGCAGTGTTTTGGTGGCAGTTTCTCCACAGCCCCATCCTGTCAGCGCGCTCATTACACGTACAGCGAGGCAGCACTTTGATCTCTCTGAGCTGTAGTAACATTCCTTTGCCTTTATGCATCCTCCACACGGTGATTTAAAACCCCTTGTAAAGGCTTATCACACCCCTCAAGGGTAGAGAAGAAACATGCTCCGTGCTGAGGGGGAGAGCTGCTATCCGGGGCTTCCACCAGCGCTACAGCAGCTCTCCCCCAGACCTTGGCAGGGGAGAGCCTGGAAAAATGTATGTCTGCCAGAACATGTCAAACAACATCCAGCAACACAACCCCAGCTGCTCTAGAAACTGGGGAGCTGCACCAGGGAAAAATGCTCACAGTTGATTCTGTTATTTTGCTTCTGGCAATTAGGACCATTGCAGCTCTGAGTTGCCTCAACTTAAATCTGTGCTGTTATTATTATTGCTGTTGTTGTTGTTATTATTAATTGTTTTCTGTAAGAAGGCCCTAGATTCAGGCCATATTTTGTTGGATGCTGGACAAATAGAGCAAGAAGAGCTCTCTTGTCTTGGAGGTTGGGCGTCTCAGAGGTGCAGTCCATGGATGAGTGGGTGAAGTGTTGCACATAGACCCTCCTGGGGAGCAACAGCCTTGGGTAAGGACAGGAGAAAGCCCTGGTTGCAAGTGATGTCAGGAGTACCCAGTTTTGTCAAGCAGGTCATGGTCTGCCAGTGTTTAACTTTCTGCAGGAATGGGTCCATCCCAGGGAATGGGATACTGGGAGCTTTGGCACATGCCCATTGGGGTTGGTGTGTGCATTACCCTCATCAAATGCAGCCTGGTCTGGTACAGCTGGACTGAAAAATGGGAGAGGCTGTAAAGGTTGCGTGAATGAGGAGGGAGACACAGTTTCCAAATGTATCCTCCTCAAATGTCACCAAAGCAAGGGTATTTTGGAAAGAACTGTGTTGTTTAAACTACTGGAGTTAAAAACATAATTACACCCCAGATTATCAAGCAATATTAGTGAATTTGTTTCAAGTCTTCAGGCGTATGCAGCACACCTTAAATGAATTTACCTAGATTCTGATGTAAGTCACATAAGCTTTTCCATTTACTCTGAGCTGGTTACAGTGGCAGGAGAATGAGGGTAGTTGTCTCTTGGTGAGAAAGCCTCTTGCTTGAGTGTGTTACAGAAACAGAAAGCAAATATGACACCTCAGAGGTGCTACAGGGGTCATGGGCATGACTTGAGGTATTATACAGGTTTAGGAACAATAATAACAGTCCCCATTCCTAGGGATCAGTGGTGTCTTCGGAAGATCATGTCTCTGGTCAAACAGCAGCAGTAGGGATTAAATCCAAATCCACTCAATTCTTAAGGAGGGGTAATATTACCTCTTAGACAAAGCTGTAATAAGCTCATCAGCCGCATGAGAGAAGCAGACTTAGTAGAGGCTACAGCCTTCATTAGGCAGTAATCTACTGTTATGTTTATGATGATAAATTATTGCCCTACATTTTGTTTGGTGGGTTAGACAGAAGATCCGGTGTCTGGCCACTGGATTGAGTCAGAAGAAAGGAGAGCTGGCTTGCCTGGCTGCAGCATAGAGCCTGAACAAGGCACGCTGCAGGAGAGGGAGTTGTGCCCCTCTCTGCTGGCCTGCGTGCGCGGAGGGCTCTGATGTCGCGGGCTGAATCCGCGGCTTTTCCCTCTGCCTGAGCAAGCAGCCAGTGGGGGAGGCTGAAACTGTTCCTGGATACAAGTCAGCAGCGTGCACAGGTCAGTGGGTGCTCTGAGCCTGTCAGCAAACCTGCTCATGGGCACCTTCTTCTCTTTTCTCCTCCAGTTTCAACTCTTGGTTGGTGTTGCTCTTTATTCTGAGCGTTTCTTCTCTTCTTGGTCATCATCACTTTTTTTTTTTTTTTCCTTTTCCCTGCAGCATTGGTTCAACTTGCTTGCACTTAAGTCATTTCAGACAATTGGCACCGCTTCCCTTGCCTTTAAAAATGTCCTTCAAATTCTCTCTGTCCATTTGGATTCTTGGAGTGAGAGCTGCTGGGGGCTCCTGCTCAGACCTATCCAAAATGAAGCGTGCCCCTGCAAGTCAGATTTTGGCTTTTAGATGGTAATTAGTAGGGAATTGTAAGTCAGACCCTCTAACCATGATTAGTCTTTAATATTGCAAAACAAGAAAGAGCAGGGGAAGGAGAAAAACCTGTAACTCTTGGGCACATCAAGCACCCACTGACATCAATGGCTTTGGCTGGAGTGCTGCTGCTGGCCCCTTTCTCCTACATGCACGGTTACTCTTACAACATTCATTTCTAAAAATATTTTCCTGTTTTAGAATGGGTTGTGTAATTTTTTCAGGTAAGAGCAAACGTTTGTCTAAGGATCTTTGTTCCCTCCCGTATGCACTCCTGATTTGGCTGCTGGTCTCCTCCCTCAAAGTCAAGGGAAAGGAGAAAATATGGGAAGTACAGGGAAAAATACTCAAGTCTGTGGTCTAAAGGAAATTTAAGCCTCTCTTTTGTGGTCTGTGGACTTTAGCAGGATAAGGCAGGTTGAGGAAGATTCTACTGTGCACATCAAGCAGCCATGGAGGCCATGGGCATTCTCTGTCCTTCAAAGTCTGCGGGGCTTTGAAACCCTACCTTGGAGGTTCCATGTCCAGCCACCAGGGTGATTTCCATTCCCCGGGAATTAGCCATGTGTCAAAGACATCAGCTGTGAACTTTTCATCTTGATTTCTGCTTTCTTAGGCTTAAGGTGTGACCTAAGCAGAAACAGTAAGGGACCCTTACCGAAATAGGGACTTGTTTTTTTTTAATTCTTGTGTCTGTGGTGTGTGCTTCATTGCTTCTGTAGTGAGCAAGCCAGAGTGTCCCTTTGTAACCTAAACTCAAGGAAAGTGCAGCCTTCGGCTCGCAGATGTCATTGATACTGACTCCTGGTAGCACGTGGATGAACCTCCCTGAATTTCCAGGATCCAGATGTTACAATCCAGTGCATGGTTGTTTTACAAATCTTCTTTTATTGCCCAACTCTATTGGCCACAGTAGCCTGGATCAGCAGGTTGCTTGGCTTGTCTAGATTAAACTCTTGAGACAGAGCATTTTGTAATTATGCCCCTCAGCTACAACTCTCTGGCATTCCCAGCCTGTGTTATTTAAACCAAAGCTGTTTCTTATGTCCTTTAATTTCCTGTACCAGTGCCAGCTTACAGTGCTGATTACAGCCTGATGGATAGGTAGGTAGGCTACTGCTTTTAACTTTTCTGAATCAATGACACTAATTTTATTGTGATCAATTGAACAGCGTCCTGTGACGCTCCTGTGGAGGATGGTATATTTATGTAGCTTGTTGTTGTTGCCCAGGCCTGTGCATCAGAGGAGAGTACAATCCTCTCAAATGCTTCCCTGAGGTAAAAGAAGCCAAAGAGTTTTCTAAAAAATCCAAAGGGGTAGGCTTAATGTCATACATGGAGGAAGATTCAGTAAAATCTTGAGGGTCCTTAAAAAAAATCCTCAGAGGAAATGGTGTCAGTTGCAGAATAATATTCTCATGTGAGAACCTTACACCTAAATTTCTGGAGTGTTTTTCTGGGAAGCAGCATTTTGTTTTTCTCTCAGTATTTTTAACACATTCCCATACCCTGTGGCTTATCTCCCTGTTGGCCATGAAGGAGGGTGAGCAGGAATAAGGAGTTGACAAGTAGGAAATTCTGTCTCAAGTGTCTGGTTGCTGTAAGAAGGATGTAAGCTAACATTAACAGCATTTTTGGGCTGGGGTTCATGCTTTTCTTGCTGCAGCACCTCATTTGAATGCTCTTAAAACTGAAAATAATATTAGAGAAGCGTGTAGTCCTGTTTTCAGCTGGGAACAGAGTTAAGTTTCCTCCTCGTGGCTGCTACAATGCTGTGTTTTGGATTTAGGATCAGAAGGATGTTGGTAACACACCGATGTTTTCAGTTGTTGCTAAGTTGTGTTTCTACTGAGTGAAAGACTTCTCAGCTTCTCATGCTCTGCCGGTGAGGAAGCTGGGGGGTCACGAGGAGCTGGGAGGGGACACAGCCAGGACAGCTGACCCCAATCAGCCAGAGCAATATTCCAGATCGTGTGAAGTCATACTCAGTTTGTAAACTGGGGGTAAAGCTGGCTGGGGGCCATCACTTGGGAACTGGCTGGGCATTGGTCAGCAAGGGATGAGCAGTTGCCTTGAGCATCACTTGTATACTCTAATCCTTTTATTATTGTAGTTATTAATATTATTATTATTCAAATTATTAGTATTTTCTTCCTTTTCTGTCCTATTAAACTGTCTTTATCTCAACACACGAGATTTCTCACTATTACTCTTCCAGTTCTCTCCCCCATCCCACTGGGGCAGGGGTGAGCGAGCAGCTCTGTGGTGTTTGGTGGCCAGCTGGGGTTAAACCACTCTCTGTGGAGTCAGACAGTGGAAAAGGACCCATAAGGACAGAATGAAACAAGAAAAAATGGTATTATATGTGTACTTATGATACTAATTGTATTACAAACAGAAAATATTCCTCTGAGGTACCATTGCTCACTTTCACAGTCAGAGGAGCTGCATCTCCGTGTCCTATGGCTTTCCAAATAAAGTGCTTTGGGCACTTGCTCGGATATTCTTCTTCATCAAAAGTTTCTCTGGAAAGTAACATTGGCAGTGAACCTGCATGCATTTGTATCTTCTAATCTGTGCCCAGAGATTCCTATGAAAATACAACCCAGTGTTCCTAGTGCTCCCCTTTCTTTCAGGCTCTTGTTCTAGGGTGAAGAGATTAAGAGAAAATTATCTCTACTAATTGAGATTCAGAGGAAAATCTCTCCTTTCTCATCGGTTGTTATAAATGGCAAAATTTCCATTTTGCCTAAGATTTTAGGCAGTTTATTGTAGGTGAAGCCCGATTTCCAAATGATTGCCCTGCCCAGGCTTACATCTGCCATTAAGGTAACCACCAGCAAAGTTTCTCTCAGCTGCCTTGGATTGTTTCAGTCATTAGTAATAATGTTAAAATACAAACAGTGAGACCAGATCAATGGAGCCACCCGGGATTTCTCTTTTGTGGCAGATTAAGGAAAGGACTCTGCACCTCTGGACACGATCACGAAGTTTCCAACCAAGCCCAGTGTGTGAGTGCAGACATTTTCTCATGGCAGAAATAATCAGCCTTACGGAAATGTTCGTGTTCTGTGTAGACACGATGTCTTAGAGCCAGCAAGGGGAATTTCCTTCTCAGGAGCCTGGAGAATCCATTTCTCAGAGCTCCTGAACGGTTGAGTAGCACGTCACAGGTGATGAAGGCTCTTTGCAGCAGCAGATCAGAGGCAGAAATCTCATGTCTCTACAGCAGAGTGACAGCAGATGCTGCCTTTGGGAGAGAGATTTGGTGAAAAAGGCTGCCTCAAAAAAGGACATGGGTATACAATGGAGTTTCAATCTGCGTCTGCATATTTTAGGGGGGAAAAGTACGAGATTTCTGCATTTTATTATCTTCTAACTCAGTAATGTTACTGTATTTTTTATTCAAATGTGGCTCTTATTAGGAGAAAATAGGAAGTCAAAGTAGGAAAGATCTAGAAGGAGGTGTTTCAAGACTCGCTGGGAAAAAATTAGAAGTGACTCTTTTTCTTTCTTTGTGAAATGTAATTGTTGTTATCTAAATTCTCAACTGGTATAAGCTATCTTGGTTCTACCTAAGGTGACAGAATCACTTATTATACCCTTGCTTGTGTGTTAGATTTAATTCACTAAACATCAGCTGTTCATTTTTTATTGCTTTTTCTGAAAACTACTGTAAACAAGGATCTGCACACATTTTGCAATGCTTCAGCACTCCTTTTATCAGTGTTCAAAGCAAACTTACTTTAAAATTTGTGACTCACTACTGATATAAAATTAAGATTCTAAAA
The DNA here is from genome assembly GCA_013400655.1 of Mystacornis crossleyi. NCBI lineage: Eukaryota > Metazoa > Chordata > Aves > Passeriformes > Timaliidae > Mystacornis > Mystacornis crossleyi. The sequence continues at coordinate 20,027 of VYZQ01018009.1, forward strand.
GTGCTGTTGAATGTCTAATGGTGGTGGCAGACACCATGGATTTGTATAACAACATATTCACGTTTTGACATGCAATACAGGTTGCTATCCTATGCTGTAAAATTTATTTTATATCTATATAAAAATTATAGTTCTTAAAGAAAAAGGATGCCAATTTTCAGACTGAGACACACCCTGCTTTCTCAGGGTCAATTTTTTTGTTGTTGGCATTTTAAAAATTAGTTTGCTTTATTTGTATTTCTGCTTTGCATTTCAATTTGTGGCAATATTCTGCTTTGGTATAAAAATAGCAGTGATTGAGAAACTGTAGGGTATTTTGACAGGAGAAAACAAAGTTCAAAGCTGTACACACTGGCCACACTCTACATGACTGGTGAAATGATTAAAATCCCTCATGTTCCAACCATCTCTAGTCATGGCAGCTGGAATTTGCAGAGAATTGTACCAGATTCATCTCTGTCTGAAGGCTAAGGAGAACAGGGAGAGCTGGTGTAGCTGCACATTCTGCTGAGATCTGCTCCTCCAGACATTAGGTAGTTTTCACCCCCAAAATTCCCAAATGCCGTAGGGCTCCAGGGCACTTGATCTCATATTCTCTTCCCAGGATACATACAGAAGGAAGCCTTTGCATATTTCTATGCCTTCAGTTTCTAATGGGTCATACCTTATTTTTGGAGAGTGGCTTCTGATGTGCAGGGAGGCGTGGGGGGTTATGACTGATGTGTTCTGAGAGAGGATGGTACCTCGAGCCAGGATCTCTTCTACCTTGTGTTTCACTTGGTGATGCGGTTCAGTGCTTACACAGTACCACTAAGAGCATTTTTTATCTCTTCTGGCATATGGGGCTAGAAAATTACTTGTAAAGAGCCTCAAAGGTTAATGAGAGCCAGTGGGATTCATGCTATCTGCATGCCATTTAATGCAGTAATCTGCAAGACACACAAGGAAAGCTTTTTCCTGGCAGAAATAGAAAAAATGTCATGACCCCAGACTGTGGCAGTGAGTGGAACAAAGGCCTGGGTTTCTTAGATTAAAGATTTAATCCCTGTGGGGGGTGAGTGAGGTCAGGCAAAGGAAATAATCAGGAAGGTGCTCCGATAGCACAGGCTGGCGTTGTCCAGCCAGTGTCAGACTGTGTAACCAAAAGAGCAGGTTACTGTGTTGCCTGCAACTGTAATGGGAGGCACCAGGGTTGTGATTCTTAATTAGGAATAAGTGCCAAAAGAAATCATATTTAAACACTAAAGTCCTGACTAGGCACCTAATTCCAGTCTATTCCAAATATATGAAATGGTAGGTGATATTATTTGCCATTGCACCTTGTGATATGGTTATTATTTTCCTGTTTAATATTTCAAAGAAAAAATAAGATTGCGAAGACCTTTGGTGTTGTGAAGTAGCATCACCTGTTTCCTGTGGTTTCACACAGTGAAGGAATTTACCATTGATTACCTGTGCTCTTAACCAAGAGCGTTCAGTGTCTTTCCCTGGAAATCAGCTTCTCCATGTTGGAGCCATCTCAGATGCATCTCATGGATTGTATTTGATGTTTTGCAGCACGTGCCCTGAGGGATATATATGTCTGAAGGCTGGGGAAAATCCTGACCATGGTTACACAAGCTTTGATACTTTTGGCTGGGCCTTTCTCTCCTTGTTCCGTCTTATGACTCAAGATTACTGGGAACGTCTTTACCAACAGGTATCAGGTTATTTTATTACTGTTTAAAAATATAAATAAGCACAACTTCTTGTTACAGTGGCATATATAATAGTTAACGACAAGAAAGAATTGCTGGTTATTAGGTAAACTGTGCTCTGTGTGTGCTCTAGACAAGGACAATCAGATGTTCTGGAGAAGAACAGTCAGTTCTTACAATTAATTTATTAAGAGTGATGATATCCGAAGACATTAGGCTGGATGTTTGCGGAAGTTGAGAAAAAGTGGTACTGAGAGAGAGACACTAATTCACCTGAGTCTAAATGAAGTTCACCACTTAAGGAAGATCACCATATCACCACTTGATGGTTTTTTAGTGGGTGGTGTAACACAAACTAATCTTTTGAATCCAGCTCAAAAAAGGCCTAGAGAAGGACCTGTGCACTTGGCATATCTGGTTTTGCCAGGCATGGTAATGAAAAAAAAAATTCAGAAAATGGCAAGACTACATGACACATTTCAGTTCTCCTTGCTGCAAGCTCTTCATCATGGACACCTGAGAGAGGCATAAACAGATCCAGACTCAGCTCACAGTCACATGCGAGGTGGTCTCGGAGTAAATGCTCATTGCAGCATGCATTTCCTGAAATGTGTGCAAACCCCAAAGAACTACATCTGCCGGTTTGGCACTGAATTACATTCTCTGTCCATGAAGCCGCTGACGATTTGCTGCTGCATCTCAAACCTGCCAAAACTGGAACATGATCATGTGGAAATCAGGGGATAATGTCGACGGAACTACTTTGAAGGTGCTGAGGTAGACATCACTGAAGAGCTGGGGGATTTCAGCTTCACATACAGCCAGTTCCACAATTTCACTTCAGGAAAATGTAAAACAACGAAATTGATGATTCTTTAAACAGCTGTACGCACTTACTTGACACAGAGCTTCGTGTACAACTCCGGAAGACAGAAACTGTCATGGCAAATAAGGATGAACATCCCTCCCTTTTATTTTTTGACCTTATACTATCACACAGTGATTTCTGTCAGTAGTATCAACTCACTGAGCATGGGGCATATCTGTTGCACATCAGCTGTCCCCCTAAATTCCAGTTTTGTCGATAAATCTGGTGAAGAACCAGGGGATACATTCAGCAGACCCCAAGGTTTGGTTCTTGTCATCCTGACACAGATGTCTCAATGATATTTGGATGAATTTCAACCTAAACATGTATTTTTCTCCCTGGAAAAGGACCTGGATTGTATACATCTGAAGGGATCCAACATGAATCCCACTTGGATGGTTTCTACGCAGTGGACAAAACCATAGCAGTGTGGGAATTTTTCACTGCAACTGACTACCATATCTATTCTGAAAGAAAAGGAGCAGAGATATTTGGTAAAGGAGGATAGGATTGAAAACATTCTTCTTTTAGAAATTAATTCACTGCAAGACACACAATTTTTGATTAAGGTATAAAAACTTATTGGTGAGAAGATTATTTCCTTGTATGTGGTTGTCATTTCTCATCAAAGGCTTTCTGTTTGAACTATTAACAAAGGCTGGATTCAATTATATTATAAATCTAAATTTAAAAAAAAACCCTTGTTTTCTTGATTTTTTTTTTTTTCCTTTCAATCAATACTGTAAAGCAGTGTTAATTTTACTTTTTCACTTACAGACTCTCAGATCTGCTGGGAAGATCTACATGCTTTTTTTTATGCTGGTCATCTTTCTGGGCTCATTTTATCTTGTCAACCTGATTCTGGCTGTTGTGGCCATGGCGTATGAGGAGCAGAACCAAGCCACTATTGCTGAAACAGAGGAGAAGGAAAGAAAGTTTCGGGAAGCCATGGAGATGTTAAAGAAAGAGCAGGAGGTCAGTGAACTATGTGACATGATTAGCCTTGGGTGACTTGAACAAATATTACTTTGAGATTAATGTCCTCTTTATTTTACATTTATGTAATAACCCAAGTGAGAGTTGCTTGAAAGCAGTTTAATGCTTATTGCGCTGGACAAAGTTATTGCATTTTTTTTTTTTTCTGAAAGAATAATTATAGTTCTCCTTGTTAGGATTGGGGGCATTTGGAGTATACACATCCAGAGCTGTACTGGTTTAACCATACCCCATATGCCAGTGGAGAAATTTATATTGTTTGGCATGTGAGATGTTTTAATGATGGTAAAACTACATCTGCATTTGAGCACAAACCAGGTAGCTCAGACATAGCCCCAGCTGAACCTCCTTCCACCACCCCTGTAGCACACATTAGTTTCCTCACTGTCTTGCTCAACCTGCCATAAATATCCAATTGTTTGATAATGAAGATAAACATGTAGGATGACCTCTTTGAAACACATACAATTTCATTCCTGGAAAAGTAAGCGGGCAGACCTTGAGGTTAAGATGTGAAAATTATGCAAAGGGTATGGATTTAATGTTGTATCATAAATTTAAACAAACCAGGGAGGCCAAATTGTGGATGTAGCCTTGTAGCCTTAATAACAGTATTTAATTTGCATGTGGTTTGTGCAGAGTAGAAGCAGAAGAGAACATTTTAGGTGCTGTGAACAACAAGACAATAAGAAAATTAGTCTGAAATAACACGTAGCACTGTAGTTCAGAGAAATAAATTCTTGAAACACAATATAAACTAATATACATAATTTTCTTTTGGGTACATATGGCTTCAGGGCCTAATCCAAAGCCCATTTAAATCCTTGGAAAGAAAATAGAAAATGCAATTCACTCTTGACAAAGTGCTAGTAGTGGCTTATGAATCATTTAAGTCCTTTTAAAGATCCTGTTTGATAGTTTAAGTAATAGGTAAATGCAATTTAGTCCATATACAGGCACTTTGAACAGAGTAACTCTGCCATAACCTAAGGGAACAAACTGAGCTCCAACTTGTACCTATTTTATACAAATTTTCATGTGTTTTGACTCCAGCTGAGCTCTTCCTAATAACAGTCAACTTTGATAGCCCCAACTATAATTAAAGATATTTAAAAATTTCATTTTGAAGGCTTTGATTTCAATTAAGCCTGAATGTACACAAAAAAGGAACATTAAGCCCAGAAAGCAGAATGTGGCAAAAAAGAAAGTCGCCTCTGTAAATCTGAATTTTTCCCATTTGTCTATATGGTTTATAATGGAGTCTTTTCTTCAGCCAACCATTTCTCATCTTCCCCATGCCCTGTTCAGTGCAAAGAGTGGGCAGTACATGGCTCGAGAGCAGCTCTTTGCTTTCTCATCATTTGTTCTGTTGCCTTAGGCCAGCTCAAGCAGACTTCCCAGCTCAGGCAGTCAAAGCCTGCTTGGAAGAGGAAGTGACTAACATCCTCCGAGGTTTTTCAGTGCCCCTTGTCACTGCTCAGACTCCATGTGCTTCAAAAATGCTCATTTGTGTTTGCAGTGCTCCTGGAGTATTATCTTAGATTTATGGGAAGGAAATTCAGGAGTGGAGTGATTTGGGTCTGCCGTGTTCACTAATGAAGTTCAGTAATTCTGCAACTCAACACCTGGCATCCCAACGTACACATTTGGAAGAAGAGGCTCAGGAAAGGGAATTTGGTGGCTTCACCATGGAGCTTTCAGAGGTCCTTCTCAGATGTCTTGCCCCAGTCAAAGCTACTCAGTTTTAATCTGGTTCTCCAAACCTTGATTAAGATCTTGGTTTTGACTTCCTCACTGTACCATTAAGGTCTTTCCTCCAGAACTCTCTCTTGCGTGATCCCTGTGTCAGGGCTCATGTGAACTAAGCTTTCCTCCCTTCCTTCAGCCATCACAAGTCCTTGCCAGGCATGCCTGGTCCCAGGCACCTTTCCTGCCCCTGGAGCTGTTGCAGTGGGTTATGGGCTGCAGTGCCCGAGGACAAGGACGTGGTCCAGCCACAGGAACCCAAACAGAACGGGTAGATAGGCAGGACATGGGGACATCCTCGAGCCCAGGAGGGATGGAGCACTGAGTGAACTGGGAAAGTGTCCCTGCCCGTGGTGGGGGGGTTGGATGAATTCTAAGGTCCCTTCCAACACAAGCTGTACTATGATTCTATGATCCTCCATGCCCTGAGGAGCTGTTCAGTCCAAATCCTTTTTCAGTATCTGACAGAGGTATTGAGTGCAGAAACAATTCAACCCAAGCAATAGGTAAGAAAATGCTAAGAAACTAAAAGTTAGCTTATTTCGCAGTATGAGTACAGCATGCTTAGTAGCACAACCTGCAATATCTTCTAGATCGACAAAATATGACAGCAATCAGAAAGCAAAACCAAAACTCTTCAGGCCAGCTTTTACACTGTGCAGTATAAAGGGAAGAGAAATATAATTGATAGACCTGCTTGGGGACTATCAGTCAATTTATACAATTGGTCTAACACATTCCTAAATCTGAGCTTAACACCAAAAGACTTGCTGAATCTTTATGAAGAGAAAGCACTTCAGCAGAGCAATTAAGTCAATTGACTCAAAAAAAAAAACAAAAAAACACCAGCTTAGACCAGTGTCTGAGCCCTCCTCCTCTCTGCTCTAAGCAGCTTGCTTATGAAAGATATTTCCCACAGGAATTAAGTTTTGTTGTGCTCTCAGCTTGATAGAGCTACCACTACTCCTTGAAATACATGATTGATTCTTTACACGGCTGTTAAGTGCCTTCACTTTCCTTGGATTGATGCCTGTGGGAGGAAGGGAGTATTTTGCAGTGGAGAGATGATTGCCTGTTTGATTCTAGTGGCTTACAGACAATAGCACTGAGGATTCATCTGTTTCTCCTGTTCTGGGGAACCTGGAGAGGCTTTTTTTAACAATTCACTCTCTTCAGGTGTTTCAGCTGGGGGCTCTGCACTGGGCTGGTCTCCAGGCCACTGCTGTGGTTCTCCAGAACCTCCAGCACCTCCAAACCTGGCCCTTGTGCTCAGAGTCCCCTTGCTCCTCCTGCCTGTGCCAGGGATGGGGCCCCAGCTCTCCCAGCTCCTATCAGTCCTTCCTCCTGGCCGCTCATTTGCTCCCAAGGCTGTGGTTTTGAACACTCAGATTTTGGGCTTCTGCAGGGCTCCCAGCAGCTGGTGTGTTATCAGCCTGCCCCTGCAGCGATCCCAGCAGATAGCCAGCACAGCGGGGAAGCACACGGCACAGCAAAGGCCACCTTATCTCCAGTTAAGCCCATGGTTCTCCCTCTGCATCTCTGATCGCAGCTGCCTGTGCTGCTCCTCGGGATAAGCGCTCACAGAAACGTGCCAGCCGAGCTGCCTGCTGTTGCTAGCATCCCTCTGAGACAGGGGAGGGAAAATCCCAGCAGCCAGCTGGGCTGCCCTCCTGTCCAGCCCTCCCACTTCAAGGGGCTGAAGTCCAGGGGGATTTTAATCTGAGGTTCCCCAGCTTGAGATTTTTCTTTGCCTGGCACCAGAAGTGTTACTCCGGAGTTGTGTGCACGGCTTGTGCACACAGACTGTTCCTGCAGGATATGTCAAAGGGCCCTGTGCAGGAACTCCACAGAGAAGCCATTCTTTTGTGCAGCCATTCCTAAGTTTTATGATTAATTATCTCCTGAAATGTTTAATATCTCTCCTATACAACCTTAAAATTTAAAATGAGAAGTCATTTCGGAGCAGTAAGTGGAAGTTTTCACTGCAATCCTGAAATAAGAATTTTCATACTTTCTACCACCTTCTGATTTAGGCGCTAGCTGCTAAAGGGATTGATTCAATGTCACTCAGTTCGTTGGAAATGTCACCTAAAAGTGCAAAAGAAAGAAGAAATAAGCGAAAGAAAAAGAAATCTTTGGGGGCAGACGAGTATGGGGAAGACCAAAGGAATTCCAAGTGTGACTACGATGATGGTCAAAGGAGGATGGTAAGCCATGGTCTGAAACATCACTCGTTCCACACTGT